>VZTT01056162.1:30704-97447 GCA_013400855.1 Buphagus erythrorhynchus
TTTTTTTTTTTTTGGTTTCTCTGCCAATTTAAACTTCATTTTATTATGCTCAGTGCTATGTTTAGGCCTCTTTCCAAAGACTGTCTCCTAAAAATTAAGAGACAATTTTATTACTACACAGAGGAACTTCAAAAAGGGATCTGATAGTGGGGGACTTTTCAACCTTGCTTAATGAGATCTAATGACTGGAACTTGCAACTAGACATATTCGACCTTGTATTAAGATGTAATCTCGTAGCTGTGAGGGTAATGACATACTGGAACAGCTCCTCATGAAAGGTAGCTGCACTATTGCTCAGAAATCTTCCCCCAAAATCAGATATCATGCTAGAAAACAGCATCTCATTTGGGGCTGGGTGAAGGTCTAGGGGCTGGAACAGACAGAAGGGAAAGGGGATGAGATCAAGCTGGATGTTTATCAGGGGTTTAGGGCTGGGAATGTCTCCATCACCCCGGGCATCGCTGTCCTTCCCTGGCCCCAGGACAAGGGACTGCCCACGTTGCTCTCTGTGCTCTGCAGCCCCATCCCCAGCTCCACAACAGGCACAAGGCAGCATTTCCTCTGACAGGAGGAGAAGAGATTCCTTCTGGGAATGTCTAACTGGAGTGCCCTTATTGCCTGGCTGTAACCAAAATCTCTTTTGCAGAAACCATCTTAGCCTGAAACCATATCCACTGCTAGAGAAATGAAGTGTTTATGGCTGACTTTGAAAATATTTTCCACTGAAAGGTCACAAATCATGGAGTTTAATCTTGCTATTTCCATCTTTCCTCCCATTTGGTCAGAGGCCTGGTTAAGAGCAAAACTCTTCTTGCTCTTTTTGGAGAACAAGCTGCCAGTGACCACCTGAGCTCACCCTGTGGCCATCAGGCAAGGGAGAGGGGAGGAATGGCAACAAAACCTGCCAGGGGCAGGGAACACATGGCACACACTGCAGGGGGACAGGTGGCTCTTGCCCATGTCATTGTCACCCGATGGGCACATGCCACATGGGCTTGAGGGGCCAGCAAGGGCTCTGGTTTGCTAACCCACACAGTAATGTATATATTCTGTATATCTATATTCTATTCTATATATATTATATTCTATTATATATATATTATATTATAATTATATTATATTATATATTATGTTTATTCATATATATATATTATAATTACACATATTATATATGTGTAATGTGTATATTTCCCTATATATCTATGGGGGAGGATTCAAAGCTGGAGGAGGTGAAAGTATCCCTGCTGCTCAGAACCATGTTATTCCTGTTAACCCTTGCAGGGTTGTGTTATCCAGCAGGGAGCAGCTTTGGGATGGGGGCAGCTGGCACCCCTGGGTACACCCATGCCATGTGCTGCTCTCCTGGCAGTGGTTCCCCTGCTGAACTGAGCTCTGAAATGTTGGGCTCAGGTTACAGGATCTCTCCAGGCTGCTCCCACAGACCCTTACCCTCCCCCAAATCCCAGCCCCCTGCTCTTCCCTCCCAAATGGAGCTGCTGCTTCTCCCCTCCCCATATCCATCTGGCCTTAGGCTGCTGTCTCCTTCCAAATATTTCAACTGCTAAATTAGGGTTTCTACCAGCCCTGCAAATGGAAAGATTTTGGGTGGGATTCCTATCAGCAGGACTTCTGTAGGGGCAGAGCTAAACCAAAGTGAGCACAAAAAGCAGGGAGGGATTAAAACCAAATGGGATTGTTTTAATCAACAGAGTTGACATCTGAAAACTTCATGGAATAGGGAGGGAATGGGGCTTGGGTTTGGACTTCTGAAGGTGATTGTAGAGCAAAGAGACCCTTATGGTTTGGTTTGTTCCTGACAGATGCTGCAGCTTTTGCTCTTCTGCTTGTAATCTAAAATTGGTCTCACATTCTCTGCTCTCCTAGAAAAGATCAGGATGTGTGGACAGCTGTCAGGATAACCCCACTGGGGATTCAGAGCACTGGAAAAGGGGAATGGGCAGCTGGAGACTCCACCTGGGCAGACCCAGACCTCATTTCTCTGCTCCCTCACCAGTCCCAGCCCTGCAGAGGAGCCCTTGGATCACCAAATGTGTCACCAGCCCTTTTCCCAGAAATCCCCACAATTCAGCCCAAACTGCCCATTCCCAGGACTTGGCCCAGTTCTTCCAGCCAATGTGAAAAGTGAGGGGAAACAGCATAAGGTGGGGTTTTGGTTGTCCAGTTTGTAATTATTAAATACATAAAAAATATCTATAAAACATGAAAACTCTCTGAGAAGGAAATTGCCCTTATGCAGATTTATGAATTGTTTTAAACATGAAAGAATGCAAAACAGCAGCATAAACCCAACTAAGAGCAAAAATAGGGAAAAAGAAAAAAATGGTCAGGTGAATAATGAGAAAAGGAAACAGATTCATGTCTGTCCATATGACAACAGCCCAGCAGCAACATCTTTGCCCTCAGATCCAGTAATTCTTCAGAACTCTTTCCACTGCCCATGTTACCACCTATATTTGGAATATATTTTACAGATATGAAGAGAATATCTAAAATATTTACAAATAAACACATTTTCTACCAAAATAACAGAATCTGCTGCTATTCTGAAAGGCCTGGATTTGATTTTGTAGAAATTCGTGGAGAAGAGTCAAAATAACTGGAAAGTGTAAGCAGTATGTGCTATAAAAAGTGAAAATAAATGTCTGAGATGTTTCACACACTCAGGTCATTCCTGCAGAATTTTTCAATCCTGGTGCTGCTCAGAGCAGCTCAGGCAGGGGTGACTTGCAGGTGCTCAGAAGTGACACTTTATATCTGCAAGTGGAGGACAAGCATCACTTGTGGGATTTTGGTGATACAGCTCCACTTGATTCCCATTGTGCTGGATGAGAAGCCTTTAATTCCCACCAGGTCTCACTTTCCTGGCTATTTCCACTGCTTTGCTGGATTTGGAAAGACTCTCATAAATTTTAATGAAATTTTTAAGAAAAAGGAATAAGAAAGTGAGGAATAGTCACGGAGGCTTCACAAATCACACAGAGCCCCAGCATATGAGAACATGTCATTGTTTTATGGACTGCCTAAAATCCAGTGCTCCTGGTGCTGTGAGAAAGGAAAGGGCCAGCTCAGGATCCTTCCTTAAAGGAAGAAAAAAGATGAGCTGGAAGCAGGCAGGAATGTTTTCCAGCAACAAATGCCTTCAGAAGGATCCGATAAATCTTGGCCTGGATTTATTTGAAAAGGAAAATTCACATAAAGACACTCCCTTGATCAACATAGCTTGAGTGGCTTATCTTTAAATCAAACCCAAAAGCTCCAAGGCACACATCTTTGAAATCTGAGCTTTAATGGCATTAAGAGACTCAGAGACCACCAGTTTCAGACTCAGATCCTGAAAAGCAGGACTTGAACCAAACTGGTTGATTGTATCCAGAACAGCATTTTTGTTTTCAGCTCGGGGGAGGCCAGAGAGCGAAGGGTCAAGCAGGACTGAGATTTATTTACTGGCACTGAAAAGTAAACACCAGGCATTACCCTGATAACAACCTGGCCCTGACAAAGGCCATTGGCAAGGCACATTCTTGAGGAGGAAGAGTTTGAGTTGCTATATTTCTGCTTTGCTAAGGGGATAGGCAGTGAAGCAATTACATTCTTGAGTGCAGAGAGGCTGGGAGAGCTGCCCTGGGTTGGACGTGGCAGGGGAAGGTGGGAGGGAAGGCAGAGCTGCAGAGGCAAGATCAGGGCTCAGGGCTCTGCCAGCCCCTCTTTATTTCCCTGCTGGATATAAACAGGACAACTCCACTCTGCAAAACCCACCAGAAAAAAGAAATGACTCATTAGAGAGCTAATGGCCTTGCTGCAGAGCTTCTGTGTGAGGGTTTGGTTCTCACCTGCAGTTACACTCTTATCCATGCATCCCACTGGCACCAGTGGGGAAGAAGGTTGCTGCAGGAAGATCCCTTTTGGATAGGCTTAGAGCAAAAAAATGGGAAGGATTCTGCCAGGGAAAGGAAATAAAATCGAAAATCCTTATGCTGGGAGGTTTGGGAAGAGCAGCATAGACCTTGGATCAGTAAGAAAGGCCTCCTGTGGCTGGCAAGCTGATCTACAGCATCTTCACACTCTGCATTTCATAATTTTAACTATTTCTTAACTGTATAGTAAAGAACACTTAATTTAAACAATAATTAACTTATTAAAGAGCTTCCAAAGTCAGAAGATTCAGTAACTTTCTGAATGCTGTCACTCAGACACAAACATTGGGGACACCACAGATCTGAGTTCCAAAGGGGAAGGTTAAGAGCATCCCAAAGAGCTGTACCAGGATTCCAGCAGGAAGCAGGTGAGCAGCCAAAAGCACACAAAACACAGCTGCAGAAAGTCCTCAGCCTGAAAACTGAGTTTCTTATTCTAATGCACGTGTTTTTCTCAGGTGCAGAGTAACTGCTGGGGAGTGGGATCTGTAACCACAGTCCTGGTGAGAAGGGCACAGCCACCTGCAGAAAACTGAAATTACTATTTTAAGTGTGCAGCTGTAGAGAGATTTCACATGTTTTCATCCCAGCCTGCTTCTCTGTACTTGTGGATTTACTTGTTTACATCAGAACATTTTCTGAACAAAAATACTGAGAGTTTTTAAATGCTTCATTCCCCTGAACCAGGGCTCACTGAAAGCCCTTTGTTGTCACAATCTCTTTATCTGCCTCATAGCCCTGATTTTCTTCATTTTAAGGGACCTTAACATATAGCACAGCTTGATAAAATTATGTCTCGAATTACTCTAAGAATAAGCACAATTTAATACTTTGTATATTATTTGCAGATTTGATTAACATTTGATGACAATGTGTCTTGGCTGGGAGCCCAGAATGCACAATGCACCTGTCAAAAATGAAGAGGCCTTTATACCCATTGCTTTCCCTGGGACGTCCACATTAATCATCACAATTTGCTGCTTTTTTTTTTCTTTCTTTTACCAAAAAAACCCTAAATAGTGGGTTTGGACTGAGTGCTGCTGAAGTTGTTTATGGGACAAAAGGAACAGAAGGAACTGCTGGACATCTGAGTGGACTTTGATCTGTGAATTGGTTGGCCAGTCTCACCAGGACCTTACTGCACTTTTCCACCCTTTTTCTGGATGGAAAAGGAGGAGAATTTAGCTTATCAGAGCAAAACACCTGGGAAAATGCAACAGAGCATTTGTGACAGTCAGTTTTGCATGGAGAAGCAGCTCTCCTGGCTGCTGATCTCCATGGCTGCACTTCCCAAATCCATTTTTATACATTTGGGGTACAGGAGTCTTCAGGTTCAAGAAAATCAGTTAGTTGGTAAAGTTCCTGCCTGCAAACCCAAAATACATCCCTTTTTTTTCTAGTGACAGCAATCTGGGCTAGGGCACTGCCAGATTCAGCTGCACTTGAAGAACTTGGTGTCAGAGCACTTGCCTCGTTTTATTTGTGGGGGGCAACTCTGCAGAAATCTAAACCTGAGGAGTCTCAGAATCATTAAGGCTGGAAAAGACCTCCAAGATCATTTAAGTCCAACTTTTGACCAATATCCTCTTTCCCACTCAACCTTATCCCAAAAGGCCACTTCTGCTGGGTTTGTGAACACTGCCAGGGATGGGGACTCTGTCACAAGTCCTGCACTGAGCCTGTGATCCCAGCTGGGATGTGAGGCACAGGGAGCTCATCCCAGCCAGAGTCTGCTTCCAGCTGAAGGAAACCTGCTGGAGATGGAACAGGGAAAGTAGCAGTAAGAAAAACCTGTGATATTTCAACATATTTTTGGCTACAAAGACCACACTGCGACGTCTGCTGATATGGAAACACCTCAAGGCATGTTTTTTTCCCCCTGGCTTCTCCAATATAATAAAGATACTGTTGACAGGTGACAGACTGTGGTCTTCCAAACTGAAAGATGAAGGAGGAAAATAAAGCTGTCGATCCATGCTGTGCCTCCTTTGGAGCAGGGAGCTGGAAGAGCAGGAGCATTCCCACAAAAGGCCAGCACAAAACAGGGACTCTCTCTGTTTAACCACACAATTGCCCTTTATGATTGTGTGTTTTGACATGTTCTTTTTGATCACTTATGGTCACTTTTATTATTAAAAAATGCAGAGCTCAGAGTTCCTCCTGTAAGCTGTCAACATAGAAGAGCCACTTCTATTTGCTTTAGCCAGCAGCATGTGGGAATTCAATGTATTATTAATTAATGTTTCATATTTTGATCCTGAAAAACTCAAGAAGCAGCTGAGGTTATGGAAAGCTCAACTTTAATTTCTCTCTGTAACTCACTATGAGGTACCTGTCCTGGTACAAATGGTTTGTGCTACTCCCAGAGCAGAAAAATGCATTTTTACCCTCACTCCACACTCCTGCAGATACCACCAGAAAAGGAACAGCTTCTGGTAACAGAAAATCTCACATCCCTCCTTCATCCACTTTCCAGTTCTCCCACAGAGAGGATTTTAACTCATCCCTCTAATGTGGGGTAACAGGGAGCAGCACTCTCCTTCCCCCTCTGTCTTTTCCCTGCTCATCTCCTTTCCTTTTAACATTTTCTTGTATTTACACAAAGTCCTCCTGCGTGCTTTTAATCTTTCTGGCCACTGCTGAATTATGTTCTGTAAAGATGTTTAAGGAACTCTCAGCTCTGTTTATATACATACATAGAACAAAATGCAGTAGGTAGTGCAAAATAAACTTTCCCATAATCCTTATAAATCTGTCTTGTTTCAGAAAATTGTTCTGCGTGGGAGAATGGTGAGGTCACTCCAAAGGCCTAATTGCCAAACTCCTTTGGCAATCTTTCCCACCTTCTCCTTGTCCTCACCCCTCTGCTCCCCTTCCCTACTCCATCCTGTCATCATTCCCGTTGTTCCTTTATTCATTTTAATACCAATTCCAGTGCACCTGGAAGGAAACACACGTGAGGACAACTTCAAGAGCAAAAATGAAGTCCTTAAAGAAAAGCACATGGCAAGTCTGAGCAGTAAAGAATCCCAGAGTCCTGGAGTGGTTTGTGTTGGAAGAGACCTTAAATTCCATCCAGTGCCACCCCTGCCATGAGCAGGGACCTTCCACTATCCCAGGTTGCTCCAAACTCAATCCAGCCTGGCCTTGGGCACTGCCAGGGATCCAGGGGCAGCCACAGCTGCTCTGGCACCCTGTGCCAGGGCCTGCCCACCCTCCCAGGGAACAATTCCTTCCCAATATCCCATCCAGCCCTGCCCTCTGGCAAGGGGAAGCCATTCCCTGTGTTCTGTCCCTCCATCCCTTGTAACACAGAACCCTGCTTGCAGCTCTGGGTGCATTTTGTCCTGAGGAGGGACCATTCCTCACCTGTCAGCACAGCTGAGGTCACCTCTGGATTTCCAGCAGCAGTTCCACTGCAAAAAATATAAGAATATCCAGCACCTCCTTCTTAGCAGGTTTCCATTCTCAAGCCTTTTCTAGAAGCTGGAAGAGCTCAGGGCCTGCTCTCAGTAAATCCCACTGGATAAATAACTCAGCTGAAAGCACAACCAATGCTCTGCTGTGCTATCGGGCTACAGAGCCAATAAACTAAAACAACACTCATGAAATCACTTAACCAAGAGGAGCTTTCCCAGTCTTGTTTCATGGGAAGAATGGCATCCAGCCCTGATCCCCAAAAGCAGCAATCATGCTTCAGGATTAATAAACCCAACATCAGCAGACGCGGCTCCACACAAAAACACGCGCTGAGGTTCTCTTAAAAAAATTCCCCAGCTAGCAATGCAAGGAAAAATATGTGTAATGCCCTGATACAACTGACAAGAAAAACAGAGAATAAGATTTATAGAGTAAATTCATTAAACTTTCAACTCACATTCCATCGTTCTGGAGTCCAACTCAAATTACTGTATGAAAGCTCTTTCTCATGGAACTAGATGAAATTTAAGATTACTTTTAATTACAAAGGGTGTGGGAGAATGTTTTCATGGGAGACAAATACCTCTACACCTCTTACCAGTGTGGATTTAAGAGGTTCACAACAAACAGAAACTGATTTATGAGCATTGGGGCATCATTGTGTCAGGCTGCAGCATGGGCTGAGACTTAATTTCTTTACTTTTACTGCCACGTATATATCTTTTGCAAGTTTTAATTGGAAATTAAAATGGCAGAAATTTTATGGGAGGAAAGTTTATTACTACTAATGGTTTTCAAAACTAGGCTACAGAAAAATATTAACCATGGTGATGATGTGTTCTTTTTAATTTAAATTTAGTTATGCTTTCAATAACTTTTTACATAAATCATGGTTCTGCCAAATTGTTTCTATGGTTAATCAAATGTATCCTGTTTATTGAATAAATAGTGGTCTCTGCCTTGCTTTTATTTGGGAATGAACGATTGTGCAGGAGCTATTAGCTCACATGCAGGTTGCAACCCTTCTTTTTATCAAGATTTCCCAAGTTTGCCAAAAAGAAACCCTTTTACAATTTCCTGCCACCCTGCCAAACTAACCATTCCTGCTGAAGCTTTCCCTGCTAAGTACTGGGTTGTTTTGTTTTGTTTTGTTTTTTTTTCCTAACAAATGGTTCAGCAACTTCAGAGGAAAAGGGTTAAAACAAAGGAACAAACCTCCCTGGTAACCTGTCATTAAAGACAGATAACACAATACATGTGCCAGGGGGTCAGCTGAAGGTGAACTGTGACAGTTCTGAACAGCCAAGCACTTGACTTTGCAGAAAAAGAACCTTTTAAGGCAGCTCAGGTTTGGATGTAAGAGAAAACAAGCATATCCCTGGGTGCTGAGCATCTGTTTGCACACGTTCACAGCCAGCTGAGATGGATACAAGAATAAATTACATCTACCAAAATGCAAAGACAAAACCTGTGCACACAGGAGCACAGAGCATCTCTCTGAGACATGGACACTTTGGAGTGAAGAAAGTTAAAAAGAAGAGGTTGCTGTGTTATCAACTGATGTACAATTTAAACCCTAAATGATTTTCCTTTCTAATGGCTTCTGCATAAAGGTGTA
The DNA here is from genome assembly GCA_013400855.1 of Buphagus erythrorhynchus. NCBI lineage: Eukaryota > Metazoa > Chordata > Aves > Passeriformes > Sturnidae > Buphagus > Buphagus erythrorhynchus. The sequence continues at coordinate 39,679 of VZTT01056162.1, forward strand.
AGCTATGACTGCACTCCTTTCTGGGAGCCCTGGAATGGAATTATTTCCCCACAGAAAGGTAAAAGCAGCTCTGTGAGACAGGTACTTCTCCAGCTCTGAAAGGCTGCTTGTAGTGAGGGTTTGGAGAGTCATAAGAACAGGGTTGGGAGGATTAGGAGAACAAGACCTCAACATAAAATTTGCCTGTAAATTATTGATTTTTCAAATTCAACAGGAATGAAAGAGATCAAAATTCAAGCATGATTTGGGCTGCCTTGACCCTCAGCTGGGCACAGCGCACAAATATTTATCTCTGCATCCAACATCTTCTATCACTGGGAGTGCTAAATACAGTACCCACACCAAACTGTACACAACCTTCTTGCTCTCTGCCTTCCATCCTATTTTCAACTTTTACAAAGGGGTGGAGAAAAGCTGTAGAAAACACCAGGGTCATTAATTCCAGCATAAAGTCACTGCTGGCACCGTGTCCTCCCCACCCCTGCTTGCTTTGCTGCCTGCCCTGTGCCAGCACTGGGCTGAGCTGTGATCCAGAGCAGGGAACTGATCCAGATGAACAACAACCCAACAGAAAGGTGATGTCAGCACAGGAGAGGAGCTGGGATGAAAAGGAAAAGCAGGCAGGAGGATGGAACCACCCTGCTCCACTGCCAGATTAAAGGAACACACTTTCAGAGTTGTTGGATCTCTCCAAGCTGCTGCAATGAATTCCTGTAGAAATGTACACTTGGATTGGCTTTGCAGGTCCATCCCAAGTTCTGCAGTTTCACTGCCGTGGCTCCAAAGGCATCCAGACAGGATGAAAGACTTTGCTCCTTCAAAACATTTTGCAGGAGTAATTATTACTCCTGTGCTCTCTTTCAAAAAAGAACTAACAAGATCACGTGCAGAGGCACAGGTTCTTCAGGTTAAGGGTTGCTTTATATCCCTGCACTATCAGGGGACTGGATCTTGCTTTCAAGAAAATGCATTTCATGCTGTTGTACTTCTAAAGGGAGTATCCACTTGTTTATGGCAGGAATTTCAGGCAGGAACCCAGGCTCTGTGATTCACAGATATGGGAGTCAGAAGCCACTACCTTATTTAAGGAATTAAATGAAGAGAAATTATTTATACAAACCAAACTATCAGGTTGAACTGATGTCCAGGTGAACAATGGAGGTGAACACATGGAATTGTTGCTGTGCTTCCAAGGTGATTTTTTTCTTTGAACTGAGATGATGATGTTGATTTGCTTTGAGGTAATTTTCCAGATCTGCTTTAGTATTAACTGAAGCTTAGCTGGTATTCCTTGTGGCACTGTGCTGCCTGCCAAGCTTTAGTTTTAGAGTGATTAATGGCATCTTTCATGTGTCACCTCCCTCATGAAAATGCCAAGTACACCTGCAAGGAGTCTGTGGAAGCTCACAAGTTTCAATTCCCTTATTCTCTGGTATTTCCTTTGTTAAAAGTTGAATTCCTACCTTGAAATACTTGAAATCAAGGGAAGGTGTCTCCATCACAATGCCAGCTTGTTTTGATGGTGACCCCAACCTGAGCTGCAGGAGGGAGCTTGCACCTGGGGAAGGGCAAACTCCTACCTTAATTCCATGGAATTAAGAATGGGGAACAGTGTTCAGAGAAAGTTAACCAAGGATTTTTGTTGCTGTTTTTGCACATTTTCTTCTCTATTGTGTGTTGCTGTAGCCAGTTCTACTACCCCCTCAACAACTTTTAATGATTTTTCTTATTTTCCTTCATCAGCCATCTTTATCTCGTAAGTACTGGTATTTTCCAGCCTCATTATCAGTTTCCTATTTCCTCTTTATTTCCATTCCTGTACTCATATATTTGCAAGTGCCTGTTTTCATATGCATGTTCACACAGCACTTCCATTTCCCTTCTGTGCTGGGCTGAGGGAGGGGAAGTGGGTGTTTGGTTCCCATTGACAAAATCCTCTTCCACAACTGCAGAACTGTGACTTCTACAGCATCTGCTGAAGTTTTCTTAAACCATTCCCCATTATCATCCACATTGTTTGCTTTAGGGTGGGTTGGTTTTTTTTTTCTTTTCAAACCACTTTGCTCATAATTGCTTTAATCTTTGGGAAAACAGCCCTTTTAAAGGATCCAGTATATCCATTATACAATTAATGACTCCCAGTGGTCTTCCCTAGCGTGAGATGCCTTGACAGAAGGGAAGTGGAGCAGATTTATTTGCAATGGCACTTTACAAGATCTTGTTTCAATTTCTTGGCCATGCTGCTTTCTGGGACAAGTAGGTCATAGCACATAAACAGACAGCACTGCCATCAAGCTTTCCTTATCTTCCTCAATTTAAAAGTGGGATATGAAAAATTAAGTGAAAAGCTAAATAATTATTCATGGTTTTGTAATGTTTTAACACTCCTGTTAGCGTATGCTGCGTCCCACAGATGTGATAAACAAGCAACAGTGAAAACAAACACTGTAAAAGGGAAGGGTGGAAGAAAGGAAATAGGATTATTCCCATTTTACCAAAGGAGAATTGAGGCCCTGAAAGATTAAACAACTCGCTCATAGCACAGTCACACAGGGAAATGGAAGAAGAATCTGGGACTGAACTCAGATCTCCCACAACACAGTCCAGGACTTCAACCACAAACCATTCTTCATCCATAATGAATAGCTCCTGGCATGCACATCCCAGCACCCAGCCAGGGAAAGGGACATGTCTAGTCAGGAGAATATTAACACTTAGTTGCAAAATGGTCACTGGACTGTCCCTGGGAGCACAGGATTCAACCCAAGTGTTTGATGAGATGATGAAGCAACTCAACCGTTAACTGGAGATTGATTCCTCGGATAAAAAGGGCAATGATGTAAACTCGGGACAGAGGCTGAGACTCTCATTTTCTGGAAGAAACACATTCGATTCATATGCTGATTTAGTTTAAAAAATGGAGCTCATTTAAAATGGGGTGAAGCTTTTGGCATTCTCCAGTCAATAGTTCATGTAATGTACCATACCAGAAGATCTTCGTGTTCCTGCCAAACTTGCAGCCAGCAGAATCCTTCACTGGTGATAGTTGAACATTGCAGCCCTGTGAGAAAGCAGGCATTTCCCATGATATATGGGGAATCATTTTCTTATTGGCAAGGTCGTTGGAAAATTGCAAAATATTTTGCCTAAAACAGAGAGAGTTTCATCCTACGTTTTGTAGGAATGTGTAAAGAAAAAAAAAAAAAAAACAAAAAGGCAGTTCTGCAGTTTCCAGGGGTTTTCTGTTAAAAGATAGGAAAAATAGGCTTTTTCTTTGAAGTGCAAGTGTGAAGTTATTGAGCCTGTGATGTGCTCCTCCTTACAGCTCCTCAGAGCTACCATGAATGGAACAGCCTGAACCACTCTTGGTTTATCTTGCTGAGCTCATTCCTGAGGCACAGCTCCCACTCCAAAGCTCTCAGACTTTTACCTGCAGCAGGGACAAATTCCCTGAATCTCCCCCAGCTCCCAGAGCAGCTCAGGACTGATCCCAGGAGCTGCATTGCTGGAGTGGCAGCACAGAAGTGGCTCAGTGACAGCCTCAGTCCTGTGCATCCCACATCCATGTCAAACCAGGCCCTGAGATGCCTCTAATTTAAATCAAATGCCAAAGAAGCCACAAAAAGCAGCAATGAAGCCTGTCACAGAGAATTCCAATAAAAACATCTTTGTAGAGAGTTCAAGGAGCAGCACTTCTGCTTTCTGCCACAGGAAAGTCATCTTGGATATGATCATGAACCTGCTCAGATTTCTCAGTAGCACTGGAGAAAAATGTGCTGCTGCTAAACAGCAAAACCAGCAAAGCCACTCCTTGGCATTTGGCCTCTGGCCAAACAGAAATTTGAACATAAGGTGGAAAATTTATTGTTGGGCTTTTGAACTAAAGCTTTGCTCTTGGCTCAGAAATAGAGCAGAGCCCCAGCAGAGGAGTCCCACACTTTTAGGGACAAGATAAATGACAGGAGCCAGAAATCCTGTCTGAACAACCCTGAGAAAGTGTTGCACTAAGTGTGGAGATCACAATGTCAGACAGCTCCTCAACATTTTTTCTTCTCTCAGAGGTTTACTGGCAGAAAGAGAGGGAAAGGAGAGCAGTAAATGTGGCCACATGTCCAGGCCTGTGTGTGCCACATGAGATGTGTTTTCCTACCCCTGCCTCCCACCTGGAAGCTGCTGTGCCTCCCTGCTGCTCCTGGGGCACAGTGGGAGCTGTTACTCACACCCACTGCAGGTCAGCACGACCTGGATCCCCCAACAAGCTCTGTCTTGTGCTCAGTAGCTGCTCACACTAAATTAGGCTGGCATTATTAAGTCTCCAGGAGTATCACCCAAACTGAATGAAGACTATTACCCACATTATGTCTGCCAAAGGTGGCTCAGCTGAGGTATGGCTGTATCTCCTTTTTTGGTTTATGAACTCAGGGCGTGCAATGAAACCCTGATTTAATTTGCAGTATCATGAACTGGAGTCCCTGAAGCTCCTGATAGCAGAGATGGCTTCAAACTCCCTCCAAGCAGGACCAGATTTCCAGTGCCAAAGCAGTGTAGATCTGGGGCTGGGTTCTGCCCACCATGGAAATGAGTCTCAGCTCAGAACTGACTCTTTAGGGGAGATGGATGGTTGCCCAAAGTCTGAGGCTCTGGGGTTGTAACTGTGTTTTCATTAGGAAGGTTCCCAAGTTCCTAGCCCTAAAAAATGTGTAAAACTGATAGATGACAGCTCTGTCCCCTTTGAGGCAAAGCAAAGCAAAGCAAATCAGTGGGAGGAGTCCCAGTCCCTGCAGCCACACCTGCACCCCAGCATGGCCCTTTTACTGCAGGGGGGAGAGAGGGGACATGCACTGCAGAGATGCTGTCACAGGTATCATCTGTCACCACCCCAACTCAGTAGCAGCCCTTAAAACTGTCTGGCTGCAGTGTGAAATTGCATCTGGAAGGGGGATGTTCACGGAGGGAACTTCCTGGAAAAATGCATTAGAAGACACTTTTTCTTTTTTTTTTTTTCCAAATCCAGGACTCAGAGCACACTTTGCAGCTAAACCCAGCACACTCAGGCTGTAAATCTTGGTGCAGAACCAAGTCTCTGTTCTGGCTCAGCAGAACCTCTTAGATTAGGTGGTGGCATTTGCTGCAGGTTTAGGACCAGTCTGTATAAATTTACCCCTGGCTCCCAACTTGTCAAATATTTTCCCCTTTGCTCCCAGATCTGAGTCTGCACAGAGCCCAGGTAATAAAGGTCATCTGTTCCACATTACCCAGCAGGATGCAGTGCTGTGGCTCGAGGCAAGAGTGCAGCTTATGTATCTCCAAATATTTGCCTGAAAACGCTCACTTTGGATCCATTTTTCTGACATTTGCTGGAAAAGTTTTCCAGAAACACCCACCCAGAGTGAGCTGTTGGGCTGTGCAGGGAGCCCTGCTGCTGACATTCCGGATCAGGAACTCTCTATAATTACTCCTTTGCAGGGCTGGATGCTGATTCTCAGTCAGGCTTGTCCCAGCTTCCAGCAAAACTCCCCATCCCTGCAGCTCCACAGCTCCAATGAACCCAGAATCCAGCTGCTTGCCCTCATGCAATTCCCAGTACTGGGAATGCTGAGCACAGGATGCTTCCTTCCTTTCATTTCTCCCCACATAGAAAAGCAAACACCTACATTTATTTTTTTTAATTTAAGTCAGTCCAGTGACCTTTTCCATTTTGAGAGCACTTAGCACTCCCTCCAGGCACCTGCAAAGAAGGCAACGGGAGCTATTCCATGATCCCTCAAGGAAAAAAGAGGAATTTTTCTTTTCTTTTTGCATCTTTTCTTTCCCTCTCTGCCTTTGCTGCAAGATCCATTTTCAGCCTGACCCTTTTCCCCTCTCAAGCTGAGTTTCTTTTCTCTGTCTTACATTTCTACTGCAAGGATGCAGAACTGAAGCAATGCTTGGATCTGCTCTGCACAACCTCGCTTCACCCAGGAATGGATTTTGGGAGAAGGAAGAGGGATTACCTCATCCTTATCTTGAAGCTGCTCCTTTCTCTTGTCTGTGTCATTTCCCTGACATCCCATGTGCACCAAGTCCACTGAGCACCACTGAGCTGGACAGGTGCCAGTCCAACATTCATCCAGGCTCCTTGTTAACTCCAGTATTTCACAAACCTCGGTGCAGGAACTAATGAGAAATCAGAATCTGGCGCCATGGCTGGACTGAAATCAAACCATGAAGCTCCTTCCCGACCTATTATAAAAATTACAGTGTGGAAAGTGAATTTAATGGTGCAGAGTGCTTAATTGTAATATCAGTAAAGGCTTTGATCTGGGTGACTCTTGACATCACAGAATGAGGAAACTCCCTTAATGATTTGAAAAACCACACGAACGGTTGGGGAAGGAAATTTGTTTTATGTGTACATATTAAAAAATGTTACTAAGTCTCAGGAAGAATTTTATTTTGGCGGGGAGGAGGATTGTTGGAAAAGGGATCTCTATCACAAAGGGAAACAGAGGTTGACCTAAAAAAACAAACTAGACATTGAGGACATTTTTAGCTCAGTGGTATCACAATGGCCTGGTGCAAGGCTGCTGATGATTTAAAGAATTTAAAAAGTGATGTCCTTAGCAAGGCCTGTGCTAAGTGTGGGGTGCCACCCTTCAGCCCAGAAGCTGCATCTTAAGTGTCTCAGAGCTCCCCAGGGCTGAGGGGTGAATCTCTGCCTCCTCAGCCCATGGATGATGCCAGACAGATCCTTCTCCAAAGCAGCTGACTGCAGTTGTTGTGTTGGGAAAAGAGTCATGGCTCCACTGATCCTTCCAAGTGAAAGCCCAGGAATTGGCTTTGACAGAGGATGGCTGAATGACTCAGGCAGAGGCAGAGAGGAGGGAACTTCACCCTAGAAATCAAATATCAGTGCCTCTCCCATCCTCCCTCCCAAGCCAGAGGTCTAAACACCTCAGGAATGCACTCAGCAAGAGGTCCCACCTCCAGCTGGCAAGGAGCAACCACAGGCTTCAAAGTTCTGTCCCACTTCTAGAGGATCTTCTGATCTACCTCAACGTCAGAGATGACATTTCACTGAGCCAGGTCTCTCAAAAGGAAGAATTTCCTGCACCTTAGGCTGCTGACATCTGCCAGAGTTGATCTGGCAAGACTTTTTTCATAGTCTGATGTGAAAACCAGAACTTCCAATGACGCCAAGGCGCAAGAAAGAGTTTGATCTGTGGCTTAGGAGAGGAAAAAATACATCTCTTGGTATAGCTACAAAAAAACAAGTCAGGGTGACTCATGAAGTGTCTATGGTCTTTCAAGGAGAAATCCCAGGTACTTGGTTTCCACTGCAGCACTCAGGCTGCCTCAGGTAGACCTCCAAACCTAAAAGAAAAGTCTAATTTCAAAGGATTCAAATTTAGAGCTTCATTCTAGTATCACAGTTTAGCTGATAAGGTAATGTTAGGTCATGGGCTGGACTTGATGATCTCAAAGGTCTTTTCCAACCTTTTTATTCTGTGACTTTGTGATTCTGTGGTTATGTGGGGTGTTGTTCTTGCTCTGCCTTGCTGGGAATTTGAAAAACCTGCCCTGGCCTGAGGTTGAAGCTGGGGGGGATGCAGCCAGAAGAGCTCTGCTGTGTCCCCTGCCTGGGGATGGACATTGTCCCAAAGAGCTGCTTCCATCCTCCCTTGGGGACTCAATTTACACAGCCAAGATGTGACACAAGACAATTGAGGTGGAAACTGCACTAGGTGAGATGCCCAGTGAGTTCCTGGATTGGAATGCTTCAGTCCTGACAAGAAAGCTGTAGGAGAACAACTCTACAACAGGAATATTTTGTCTGAGCTAAAAAATGAGCACCTGTCAGGTAAAAAAAGTATTAATGTAAAGTTTAACTGTGTACCTGCAGTCACCTTCCAGGCACTGAAAAAGTCCCATGACATTCAGACTCTGGCACACAGAGCTGGACCACTCCAGCTGTAAGCAGACCAATCTCACCCCATCTAGAAGCATTTCCAGCAAACCCCTTTAGCTACCCTTTGCCTCATGCCACTTCTCCATGCTCCTATGTCCTTTCCCAGCCTTTTTCTCTGCTTTGACTGTTCAGACTGGAATGTTCTGGGGGCAGGCACCTCCTGAGGCTGGGACCCCTCAGGTACAGCCATCTGCAAACACCACAAGATAAATGCCTCTCCTGCAAAGTGTTTTCAGTGCAGGGAATTTACTTTTCCCCAGCGGCTGCCCATTGATACAGGAAACTTAATCCTAAATCTCATTAGGTTCTACAAACAACTCGGCCTCTTTCCCCAACAAAGTCACCATCTTGGACTGCTGAATGTTTATATTTTATTTCTCAAGTCCTTTTTTTTTCTCTCCATTCCCCCGCCCTTGTGATTTTCCTTTTGGTAAATATTTCTACATTGGAGAAGTCTAGCCAAAAGAGATTTAAAAAAAGAAAGTGAGCAGGAGAGACAGAGTATCAATCATTTACCTCCAGTTCCCCTGGGAAGAGGTGGGGAGAAAGAACAGCAAGGTAAAAAGTTAAAAATGGCAGAACCACACCAGAGTTCTTTGAAGAGCATCCAAATCTATTTCTTCCAATGTTAAGGCCCTTGCAACATGTGCCAGGACTTGGAAGGCAAAAAAAAAAAACCCAACCTAATTCACTTCCAAAAGTGAATTTTTCAGCATCAAGCCAAACTACTCAATGTTAATTTGGTTATTTGGCAAAAAATCACAATAATACTAGTACCTGAACTGATGCCATCTGCATCTAAAGATTCTGGCCAGCCCATTTCCCAGGCCAAGTATTACAGCAGATACCCCTGACTATTAAAAAAATCGTTTGCTATTTAAATGTCTATTGTATAACGAAGTGTTGCATTGTGTTGGGAATGTACTGACAGAGTATCTTGTACACAAACAGGGGATGAGGTAAGAAAAAGTGATATATCAATTGTATAAACACTTCAGAGGTTGAATATTGGCTCCCATTTCCTGTCATAAACGCACAGCTTTAATTAAACACTCAGAAGAGTGCTGGTAAAATGACTTATTTTCCTTTGTTACCCACAAGATGAAAATATTAAAGAGTGTCCTCAGATGCCACATGTGGGAATGCCTTGATGTGCAGGAAAAGGAGCATGGCTGCTCCCAAAGAAAAGCTACTGGCAGCTCCTGGGGTGAGCCATGGGACAATCCCAACGAGACCACCACAGCCTTTTTTCCAAAAAAAAAAAGCAGCAAGACTTGGAGCTTGGAGAAAATATTTCAGCCAGAGCCACGGCAGGGTCAGGGACAGGGATGGGCAGCAGCCAGGGAAGGGCAGGGATGGAGGGGCAGCAGCCAGGGGAGCAGGGAGCACAGAAGAGCAGCACTGTGCCAGGCTCATCCTGCTCTGCCTGCAGCCAGGAAGGAGCCCCAGGGAGCTGCTGCTCTGATGAAAGAGCTGGAGGGAGAAAGGAAGGGAAAATAAGGCAGAGGTCTCTGCTCACTGCCCACAGACACCTCAGGGAGCTGCTCCAACCCCACTCCCAGCAGCAGGCTGCACACAGGGTGGGGCCAGCACTCATCCTGTGCCTCAGTCATGTCCCTTGGTCACCTTTCCCACCTTGCAGAGAGCCAGAGGGTCAGACATGGGATCCAGCCCCTTCCCAGACTGGTCAGCCATGGGAGAGCTCCACTGAGCTGCCTCTTTAAGGCAGAGCAGGGAGACTCCCTCCTTCCCCTCCCAGGGAATGCATTGCATTGTCATTAATTATGTTTTGGATAACTCCTGAAAATCATGCCTTCAAATGATTGGACAGTGGTTTAATTCAAGGCCTGATAAAAAACACATTGAAAGCTGAAGGAAGGGTGCTGCTGGAATGTTTGTTTGTGCAGGGCTCTTTTCATGGAGAGTCAATCCTCTGTTTAAAGCTTCCACTAATGGGCCAGGCTGCTTGGAAAGGTTCCTGCTGATTTAAACACTCACACCATGGAGCTTTGCTCTCACACAGGACCTTTGAGACCTCAGAGAGGACCAGGATCTCACTGGGCTCCTTCCCTCTAGACCATGGTCATGATGCAGCCAGCTTGGCCTAGAAAATAGGGATAAGGATTGTGAAATAGATCACAAATTCTCTTGAATTATCCTCTTTTCTCTTATGAAAGCCCTTCATACTCAGGAAATGCTGGGGGATTAACCTATCCTCCAAAGAAGGGAAAAGCTTGCAATTAAGAGGAGCTCCCTGTGTACTTGCCCCTTATCTCAGCCCCTCCCATGGAAAGGCCAGGCAATCTCCATAAAAAATAACTTCAGAAATCTGGCAAATATGGGCCTTGTGGGCTGGCAGTGATGTAGCTGTGAACCAGCAGCACCAACCAGTGCCTGGGGCCCAGACTAAAAAGCTTTGTCCCAATGACACTGAGGGTCAGGATTGATATAAACACAATGGAATTTGTACTGATTAAGGCCTTTCCTCCCCACACTGGATATAGGATTTCCTGTACTGAAGCATGTTTGAGTATATTATTTCTATGCCAGGGAAGGGAAAACACTCTCATACACTGAGAGGAGAAAAACAGATCTCATGGGGTGAGGAAAAGATACAAAGCAAAGCATCCCAGCTGAACAACACAAATATTGGGGACTTTCATCACTACTGACCACCCTCTTCCCCAAAGCTTTTTGGGAAGGAAAGGAAACTCCAAGACTAAAGCCATCAGGAAGGGGGAAAGAGAGAATAGAGTATTAAGCATTTACAGAATTAAAGCTCTAATTCATGTTCTGAAGTGACTGGATAACCCCATGGGATTCTTCTGCCCCAAAACTATGGGAATTTGGAGATGATGACCAGCAGGTTGACAACAAACACACTGATTGGGCAGTTCCTTGAATTGGAACCTGTTTATTACAAAGATAATTTTTTAGATGTTTATTACGAAGATATTAGGTATGAAGATATTTTCCTGAACTAGCCCACACAGTTCAAACTGAAAATGCAACAGTGAAGCAGAATTTTTACACCACCAGGAAAATGGAGACACAACAAAATGCTCTTCACCAACGTGTATTCCAATGATTAATGCAATAAACGGGTGATGAGCTCAATCCACCACAGAGTTACTCATTCAGTACCACTGGGAGTAAATTAAACCTCCCAAATGCAGTTCTGCCTCATAAAAATTCCCCTATGCAGGACACGTCCTGCCACTCACGTGCTGTTCTGCAAGAGGCCTGAAAGAATGAAAGCAGTTTGTGGTGCTAAGATGATAAAACAGATCTCCAGGACATCTTTCAGCAGCGCAAGCAAAATAGTCCTGGGACTGTTAGTGATCCTGGGGAAAATAAACACAGGGACCCCAGCAATCCCGGGATTGCTGGAGAGGCTCCGTGGGTGGCTTGCATTGCATTAAGGGTTACAAGGTTTCTTTTTCAAAGGACGTTTTGCTGCTTAAAAAAAGAAGTGAAAGAAACAGGCATTACAAGCATTGGTCATTCCAGGAGATGCATGAACTCAGGACTGACTGCATGGAAAAAGGCATCAATAGCTCAGCTGCTCATCCATCACAAGGATCACACTTTGCTTTGTGCTGTTACAGTTGGGGAAAATGCAGATGCCTTCCAGAGGGTTCCTTCCCTCCAAGCTTTTCACTGCTCAGGACGTTCTCCAGCGGGCAAGCCCTGAGCAGTGGGGCTGTGAGGAGCCAGACCTGTGCCAAGGAACATTTCCAGAGCAAAACTGCACAAATTGTCTGAATACAGCGTTCACAGGGGAGGCTGCATGGCGACCTCCAACAACAAAGCACTCCAGAAAAAAAAATTAAAAAAAAAAAAAAAAAAAAAAAAAANAAAAAAAAAGCAGAGGAAAAACAAACAAAGGGCCTGGAGAGTTTTCAGAGGAAAGCAAGAGTAACCCTTAAAAGGCTGCACAACCACTGTGAAGGAATCAGTAAATCAACATTGCCTCAAGCCAGGGGAATATTGAAAATTTCAATATAATCCTGCTGTGCTCTCAGTGATGCAGCACAAACCATCAGTCCTGCACAGGAACCAGAGAGGTCTTGCTAAGGGCCCTGGAAGGACATGGCTTCACAGCTACACAACTTGTGTTGAAATGGAAAGTCATGAGCAGCCAAGTGCCACTAATTAATGCTTTTGGCCTGGCCTAATGCAAATCAAATTCAGTAGATAGTTCAGCTGGAATATATGGACCAGATCAATCCTGGGCATCCATTCCTCTACACTTCCTTCCTGCAGTCCTTTCTCAGTGAAAACTCAGTGTGGAGACAGTTCTGCCTCTCTCCATCCTGAATTACAGGTCCAGCTCCTCATCCTCTGCCCCTGAAATGAGGCTGGATGCTACCTCCAGGGAAATAATGCCTGTTACAATGAAATTTTAATTTACACTCCCAAGTTTGAGCTTTTCAAATCTCTACTGACCAGCTGTCTGGTACAGTGTCACTGCAGTAATTTGATCAAGTAGTTGGTGGCCAGAAGGAGATGTTTAAATGATCAAACCAGCAAATTCAAAAGAGTTTAGAAAATCCCATCTGAATACAAAAAGTTAAGCAAAACACTGTCATGAAAACATTTCTGATTCCCATCCAAAAAAGCCTACCATTTATTATGAAGCCTTTAAAATTGACAATGAGGGAATTCTTCACTGTGGTCTCGCCCTCACTTTCACCCTACAAAGCAATGCTGTATGGAGGCAGAGTAAACACTCTGTGCTGTATTTTCCTAAATAAAGTGAAGGAAAAAAACAGATCAATGTCTATTCTGCTGCCAGCAGATATGGAGTCAATTAAAAAACTAAAATATACAATAACTTAACTCTTTGCACAGAGCTCCAAACATATCAATACAGTGAGCAGAAAATTGTTTTCCATACAAGCACTGAAACACCCTGGGTTGAAACACATTCTCAGTTTTTAAATTTTGAAGGTGAATTTGTTATTCCAAAACCAAAGGATCAGCAGGCAGCCCCCAGGCAGCTCTCACAGCCAGTGTAGGATTTTCTCTTGACCAGTTCTGCCAAGGATGTTCCCCAAGTTCATCTTTTCCCAGGACCTGTGCCAGGTATGGCCACCCTGGCAGGGGGGACATGCAGAAGAGGCTTTAGCCTTTCTCCAGGCTCCAGCTTTAGGAACAAGGACACCAGGCAGTGCTCACCCTCCTGCCAGACAGATAAAAGCGGCCCTGGTGCTCATGAGAAACTGTAAAGAGCCAACAATCTTCATTTTTGAAGAGCAATTTTTGTCCTTCTCTTGTTTTCCAGTTCCACAGCTGCCTTAAAAACATTCACCTCATCTTTTCAGCTGGTACCAAATCAAAATCCTCAGATCAACTCCTGAGTATGGGAACATTCTGGAGGTGAACCCACTTCCAGAACTCAAATCTGGGATTGGGCAGCAGCTCTCCCACACTCCAAGGGCTGTGCTGTGCCTTGTAGTACCCCAGGAATTCTGCAGGCCTGGCTGGGAGAGCCAGTGTCCTGTATTTTTCTCTAGAACAGGATTCCAGGTGCCACATCCCCACCTGATGCCATTACATGCTGCTGGAGCCAAGCAAAATGTTTCCTTGCAAATTTTGGCTCTTCCCTCCAGCTTAGCCCTCATTTAGACAAATTCTCCTGCCTTCAGATTTTTAATTCCCATTAGCATTGCTCTTTTCCTGAATAAAAACTTTTCAATATGGGCACAGTCCAGGAGACTTTGTTAGAACAGCTGCACAGCTCATGCATTACAGCTCCATTTCCAAATGTTTTCAACAGTGTGGCACAATCTGAGGAGCTCACATACATAAAAAACCACCTTGACAAACTCTGAAGGAGGCAGGGGCTATAGCCAAGGTGCTGGGAATCACCCCTGCTGCAGGCTGAGTGTAGCTGTGACAGCAAGGACAGCCACCAAAGAGGTGCACAATTCCAACAGCTGCTTTTTGTCACTTATCTGGGCACATTTCAATGGTTTGGAGGCAGGTGAGGCTTTGTTGTGTCCTCATTCCCCTCACTGGTACCAGCTGGCATGGCAGGCACTCTCCCCCTCTGCCTTCAGCCTGACTTCTTGGCTAGAAATACCAGCTCCTGCCAGGGCTGTGCTGAGGCAGCCATGGTATTTCTCCAGCCCCATAAAAGAATTCCTTCAATACTGCAGAACTTGATTTCTAAGGTAATTTTTGTTCTCCCACCATCTAAACTTTGGTAAACTTTGGCCTCAAGCCCCTGTGCTGCCCTGGAGAGGGAGCAGCTCCAAGCCCCAAATGCCTGAGGCAGGGACTGGAGCAGAAAACATCCCCAGATCAGGAGGACCAAGCTCCCCCAGGCCATGGCATTTCAGAACCAGGTCCAGATAAAAGCTATTTACTGCTTCACCTGCTCTAGGCACAGAAGCTTCTGGAATGCTGGAGGAACTCTCGGGCTGGAGGGATGCACAGTCTGAGCTGGACCCAAGCTCCTGCCTGGGCTGTTCCCAAGGGTTCTGTGAGCTCACTGACCACAGCCAAGCTCAGCCTGGATCCAGGAATCTCTTTGCCCATGTGACTTCAGTTTGTCTGAGGATTTTACCCACTTCAGAGGGTTTTAAGTAACCTCTAAGTTTCAGTATCCAGCAGTGGGTCTGGTCTCTCCCAGATGTGAGCACATCCCTCCCCTGGGCCCTGCCTACACCAGGAACAGCTGCCAGGCCAAGCCAGGCCTGAAAAAAACAGACTTTAATGTCATTTAAGAGTCACACTTTTGCATTCTTTTAGAGTTAAATAACCAGTACAAATAATCCTGCAGCGATCAAGCTGTAGCTTCCTTTTTCCTTTTGATGCCCATATATTCACCCATATGTGGCTCTGCCTATATAGGTGTGTTTATCTCAAGCTTTTTCTGCTCCCCTTGCAGTGCTGCTCACAGAGTGAGGGCCAGCACAGCTGGGGGAACATCTGGACACTCCAGAGCTGATCCAGCTCTGCCACTCTGACTGTGTGCTGAGAGGGATGGGCTTGGTGAGGATCCAGCCTTGGACACAACCTGTGACTTCTATAAGGTGCAGGCTGTATGAACTGCCCATCAAAAGTGTTTTTAGTTCCTCCAAGTCAGAGAAATTGTAGTATTCACTTCTAGCCATCCCCAGAGCCTGCTACTAGTATTGCTTGGCTTGTAAAATACTATTTCCTACTAATTATTCTTTGATTACTTTCAACATTTGGGTTGTGATCTTCCAAGCAAGTGTCTGTTTCTAGCTGAATTGCTCACAGTCATTTAAACCCCGATTGTTCTGGAAGGAATATAAAGTTAAACACTGCATTAAAGTGTTTGATGACACAAATTCCAAAAATTCAGATTCTAGCTGTTTCAGACTAGGAACCCTTACTTGCTTGTTTTAATTTTACATGTATTTATTCTATGAAACAATCCCGAGCTACCTCTAAAAGATGGTAAAAAACTAGTTTTTCTTGATGAAAACATTGGAAAAAGCCACTCATCTTAGTGAAGCATTCAGGTGAAAAACTGGTGAAAACCATGCAAATACATGAGAAATTAATAATTCCATCTCCAGACTGGAGTTTTCACAGCTTGCTGCAAGGACAGCCTTGCCCATGTAGAGGATAAAGAGGAAGAATTAATATCCTGAAAACACAGAGCTAATTAAATGAGCAGTTCTCTCCCATGTGGGGTGGCTTCCTCTCCCAGCATGGGCACCTGGCTCACAGGTAAGCACAGGATGCTCACCTGTGGAGTCAGAACCACTCCAGACCACAGCCCAGAAACTCTTCCCATCCCTCCCTGCTTCCAGGGATCTCTGTGCTGCTCTCCCCAGCTTTGGAGCCTTCCCTGCACACCCAGAAGGTGCAAATCTTCCTTTGAAGTTTTGTTTGTTTACTTGTTTTTAAACAGGAAACCACCAAAATTCAGCGACTGTTTTCTAATTGGAACATTTTTATTTTCCACGGGGGAAAAGCAAATCCCACAACACAAGTAATTGCCATTCAATCTCTACCCTGGGTTAGAGTTCCCAGTGGGTTTCTCATCTTGCAGGGCTGAAAGGAAAGATTTCCCTCGGGACCTGCAAACGATGCCTCCATTATGTGGAGGCCGTGCGTGCGCATTCACGGCATCACAAATCTGAGTTTACTTGAGTGACTTTGGCATGGCTGCCATGAATCCATATTAAGCCATTCCCCAATATTTATTGTCAGCAGCATTAGAGGATGCCTTGCCTCCTGTTTCAGAACTTAATGGCCCATTGACCGCACTTCCTGCGAAGCACAAACTGTGTCCCACGACACTAAATCTGTGCCACGCTAATGAAAAGCCCTTTTTATTTCAGGCCAGTATCCAGAGTGGAAATGATTTAGATCACAGTCACTGGGTATTTTAACTCACTAACTATTTCTTTAGTAATTAGAGATGAGGCCCATGGCAATGCTAAGTTGTAGGCTGACCCAAACATGCCTATCTATTCTGGATACTCTCCTGGAGATTTTTATTCAACACATTTCAAATTAGAGCTGAGGTGGGAATGAAAAATTCTTTGGCACAAGTGAGGGACGCAGATGAGTGCATTTTCCACTTGGTTTTTTGGTCCTTAACACAGCAATATTTTATTTCATGTTAAAGACACCCAGATGAGATGTGACAACAGGGACAAGCTGGGTTCCAGCAGGGCCCTGTTTAGGAGTACAAAAGCAGAATGATTTCCCCTCAGCACCTTTGGGCTTGTCCTGCAGGGTGACTTGGGCAGAGTCACTCACACAGACTGGCAATCGCTTTCCTCCTGGTTTTATGTTTGTTATTTTTCTAACCTCTTCAATCTCACTTTGCTGAAGCAGAGGAAATGAGGTAAATTGGTCCTAACACAGGCCAGGAATTGCTGTCCTACTCCTGACATGGGGTTTAAAGGCACTGTGGGAGTGGAACAGTAAATCTCTGGAGCACAAATTTCTTGTGATAACACTAAATTTACCCAAATTTTATTGCTAAGATACAAAGTGTTATGGCAACACGAAAGAAAACAAGTTCTAAGGTTTTCCTTTAAGGCATAAAGATCCACTAAACTCCACATACTGCAGCCTACACTTCAGCAGCGACATGGTGAAACTTCAATAACACAACTGTGCACTCACGTGCTCTTTTTCAGTCTGTGACACCAGACTTTGGTTTTCCTTGCTCAGCAAGCACATCTATAAGCCTGCAGTATGGATTAGGATACTCTAGATCCCTTCAGTGTCATCTGCTTTTGCATTCCCTCTTTATCTCCAAGGAGAAGCCCAGGAGCACTGCAGGCACTGGGGTGTGGTGGCAGGTGGAGTGCAGGAGGGTTTGGAATGGAACTGGAATATTTTCCTGCAAGTTAGCAAGAAACAAGTGTGAAACTTTGTATAACCCAGAGACCCTCCAGAGCATATTAAATAAATCTGAGGATAAGAGTAACAATACAAAGGTCAGTGTTTCCAAAACCATAACTTATGAGAAGCATTACTAATTACATATACAGGCACAAATATGCACACAAACCATCCCATGCTTATTATAAGATAGTTTTGGACCCAAAATCCAAATTTGGACCTAAAATCCACATTCTTCTCCTTGAAGTGAAAGCATCACCTTGATTCCACATGGATAAAGCAATCCCTGCAGTCTTTGCCTCCATCCTATTTTTGATAAGATATTTCTACTGTGTATCTTAGGTTAAGTATTAACTTACATGAGAAACAGATGTTTCCCCTCTGCAAGGAAAAGCATCTTTTCAAAGGTCATCAGTGGGAGAGGACTTCCAGGATTTACACAAGGCAGTGGCAGTTCTGGCCACTGTCCCTTCTACTTTTAAGATCTTTTCCCCTTGGCTTTAACTCTACCCAGTTTTAAAGAAGTTCTTTCATCCCTCTACCTGGTAAAAGATATTTTCCATACTTCCATTGCGACCAGATTCATTCACTGGGCTGTTCCTAAAACCACAAAGGCTATTTTGTTGAATAAATCCAATCCCTGTGTTCATTCCTAAACATAACTCAAAATATTTCAACGGTGCCTCCCCTCCTTTAGATGTTTTAATATTGGAGAGGGAGATTTGCAGGATATAAGCTTTACAGCCTGTGAAGTTTTCACATCTCCAGGTGGAATTGCTTAACAGTTACAAAAAAAGAAAACTTTAAAAAAAAACAGAAAGAAGAGGGAGAGAAGACTTGAACCTGCTAGTCCACAAAAGAGAAGTTAATAAACCACAAAGAACAGTAAAACAATAAAGTTTTCCTCACTGGTTAAACACAATGGAATTAATGATCTGAGTTTCAGGGATACATAAAAGCTGTATTGCATTACTTTGTATAAGGAATAAACAGTTCCTGTCACCTTCCAGTGTTTCACCCTCTTCAGGAGGATGAGAAAGAACTTTAAGAAATAATAATGTATAAATATGCAGATGTGCAAAGATAAGCAGCACATAGAGACCAACAGCAGAGCATAGAATAGCTCAGACCAAAATGAACATCAGAACCCAGAGAATTAAGAGAATTTGATGTGCAATCCTTGATCTGAGCACATGAATAAATCAGGATGGAGGAAAAGGCAGATTCAAACTGAGATTCCCAACCTGGATCTGCTAACCACAGTGTGTGACTATGGGCAGGGATAACATCCCAGTCCTTTACACCACCAGCTATGGGAATCAAAAATGGAATGAGGAGACTGAGGAGCTGTGAATGGAGGAAGAACTCTCCCTTCTTCCTTCCCAACAGCCTGAGCTCATCTGATCTCCCAGAAAGCCTCAGACTGTTCCTGGAACATGTCACACCTGGGAGGTGGCACAGCCCCAGTAGCACAAGGACTTAGATCAAGCCCTGCTCTTGCTCATTGATTTTTTCCCAAAGCACAAGCTGTCCCCAAGGTCCCCAGCCCCAGCTGGCAGTACCCTGTGCTGAGGAGAGGGAGCAGCACCCCCAGCCCGTGGGGGATGTGGGATGTGGTCCCTGCCTGCTCTGCCAACACCCACAAACCTCCCAGAGAGGAGCAGGAGCACTCCAGGGAAGGGCAGAGCCATGCCAAACCACAGGGTGGGGCGAGGAGAGGCAGGAATTCTGCAGCTCTGGGACAGATAGCATCAGGGACTGACATGCCAGCATCACACACACTTGGAATTATCAGCAAGTCACCCCTCAGGAGAGCACCAACCCCAGTGCATGGCCCTGCACTGGCTTGGGCTGCTCTTGAGGCCTTTTTATGCTTTAAATAAACAGAATCAAAGTCCAAGAGTTAAAACTCGACTTCAGCTCTTATAAACTGCCAGTTTCTGAAATTACACAAGCAAACAATACTAAAATAAATAAAACCTACAGGCGAACCCTTCCTAAGAGCCCACAGCATTGTTAATGTCAGTACCAGAGAGCGTTTGTCTTCTGTAAAGTTATATGAAGTCTTGGTTTGGCTGAACTCACGTTGTCTGGTCACTTCTCCCTTCCCTGGAGAGAATATGAATGGTTTCTATTTCGAGGAGGTTACAGGTAGCCATAAATTATCACCTAAGTGTGGGCTGCCTCAGCCCCAGCACCTTGCCAGCTCTTCAGAGCACTGGATGGCTTTGGCACTGAACCCTGCCAAGTCTTGGGCCACGTCAACTCAGTTTTTGACATGTGTTATGTGGATCATAGGGAACCATTGCAGAGACCTCGTTATGGAAGAATGAAGCATTTTTTCCCCATCTATCATAGGTACTTTTCAGATGACTGCATTCCTGCAGGACTAAATCATCTTTTTTAAAAAACAATTTTAGCTCCTCACTGCCCATCCCTAAAATATCAGCCATGACCAGGTAGCTCAGATTGTCATTGAACAAAGTTAATTATCACCTGCACATTGCTAATTGTGGAGCTTTGTCTTTCAGGCACAAAAAGAAATTAATTACTACGTTTAACTTTCTGACTCAAAGAAGTGAGTTGACATAAAATCCTGCCATGAGTGGAGATGCACACAAAGGCCTTTTCCAAAGTACACATTCCCTTCATGCTCTTGGAATAAAGCTATTTATATGTAATGCATGTGATATATGTTAGCTCACTGATCTTTTGTAGTATATGAAGGGATGTACTTTAAAGGCAGAGTTTAATTAAGTTTCTTAACACTCCTTTGTGAGGATAAAATAATCATTCCTGTTTTGCAGGCAAATGCTAAAAAGTTAATTAAATTACAAGATCCAGACAGTGACTTAGAGGCAGAGGCAGGAAAAGAGGTCAGAAGATTCAGTTCCAGTCCCAGCTGACAGGAAACTCTCCCCAGTGAAGGTTCTTGACCAAGACAAATTTCACCTGACTTCAGATCACACCACAAACCTCGTATTTTACTGAAGAGACAACTTGAACTGTGAGAAATGTTGCTTTCCTGTAGAAAGCACAAAATAATCTGGGTATTGCAGAATGGTAAAGATGATAAAGGAATACTTTGGATTCCAAACCTCAAAAACTCAGGGAAAAACGCCAAAATTAAAACTTGAATCAAAATTGCAAGAACCTGAAAAAAGGCAATACAACACCTGATTTCATTGGATTCTATAGCTTCTGAAGAGTTTTGCTCTATTTGTTTCCTTTATCAAGTCCAAGATAATCCGAATTAAATGAACAAATAATTATTACTGGATGCAAAGATGCTGTTTGAAAAAAATAAGTAAGCTGGAAGGCAATCATTAAAATGATCCAGGTAGATCCCATGATTTACATAGAAATGGTTTGTTATTTTTGTATTAATGATGTCATTTCTTTATCAAGTCACGATACAAACCAAGTCAAGTGCTTGGCAGGGGACTAAAGGAAAGCTGTAACCCAAGTGAACATGCACAGCTTCATTATTCTAGAAGAAAGCTTGAATATTCAGTTCATTGCACCATCACTCCTTTGATTGGGCTAATTAAGTAAATTATGTAAAAATATTCTGGCTTGCCAGGGTAGGCAAGACTTGAGGAACAGTGGAAAAGAACAGAGAGAAGGAGGGTGCCCCAAAACTCTTGAGGAGCACCAACCAAGAAGGCAGATGGGTGAAAGTAAAGGCAGTAATTTGGGAACACAGGAATTAGGGAAAGCTGGATGGAGTTTGGTTTGTGACACAGCCTGTGGTCGAGACATGGTGATGCCTCAGTCCTGTGTGGATTCTGGGATGTTTAGCAAGATGTGAGAGCTTGTCAAAGCCAAAATATTCATGGCATGTCCCTTGTCAGGGCAGCTTCTCTGTCTCACAGAACGTGGGGAGTGTTAAATTCCTTTGGGTGAACAGCTTCAGCTGTATCTGTCTGTGGATACACAGACAAACAAAACAACTTTTCCTTGGAAAACCCAAACACACAGAGCATCAGAGAGCAGGTGTTGGCAGAGTGAAGGGACTGTGCATCCTCCAGTCACCTGGAATGGCTGGGAAAGCTGCAAGGCTCTGGAGGCACCAGAAACCCATCTGGATTTAGGGCTCTGGGGAGACACTCAGGGTATTTTGCTGATTTTAGAGAAGACCCTGCAGCACTTCCTCTAAATTCAGCAAGTCTCACAGCCTGACCTGGTTTCCTGCTGTCTCTGACATCACTCAGCTCAAAATGCCATGCAAAAATGGAGCAGATAAGAATGAAGAGTGGTCCTTATCACAGATCAGCTTTCTGCTCCATAGGGAGAATAGTCAAGCCTTTGCCTTTCATTGCTTAGTACAGTGGAGAAAGTAAGTTTTACTTAATGAAAGGTAAATACATTCTTGCTTTTCTTGAAAGATTATTCTGATTTAAAATCAACCAATTTTAACACAAACAAAAAAAAGACTGTGAAAACCTTCTTGGGCCAAAAAGGCCCTTCTTGTCCCTAACAAAGCTGGCCTGATCTGGTTGGGATTGTCCCTGACCACCTGCTACCCTCCCCTGCAGAAAAGCTCCTGTTTTGTCCCTGCTGTGACCAGGACTCGGCACAGTCCATGGCAGCACATAAAAGTCCCACTGCTGAACACGAGGTTTGTCCTAGAGACAGGGGACACTCCAGGGACTCTCCCCTTTGCCCAGCACAGCCCTGTCCCCTTGGGCAGGCAGAGCTCGCTCTGGGCAGCCTGACCTGCACAAACCCAAGCCAGCCCTGAGAGCACCGAGGTGCCCCCGCCCTGAACCCGTGCCCTGCACACACTGCAGCAGGCAGGAGCAGCAGCTCTGCTGGCTCTGGCTCTCTGCTGGCCTCCAGTGCTCCCCAGGTGCAGAGGTGAGCATGAGGTAATCACACCTCCTGAATGTGAGGTTTAGTCTATAGGAAACCAGCGGAATTTATGTAATTCTGGCACGCAGGGTGTTTCTTCTCTGTAAATTTAGCAGCCAGTAGCACACTGAGTTCCAGAACAGTGTGTGCACTATGCTACACATGGATCTCCCCCCAAGCCAGTGCTCTGTGTCAGGGCAGACCTCAGCCAGGCCAGGGGCTGTGACCTTGGGCATCACACCCTCCTCACATCCCCCTCAACACTCCCAGCTGAGCTGGGACACCCCACTGTGGCCTCCCCATCCCTGGAAGTGTCCAAGGCCAAGTTGGAACCTGGGACAGTGGAAGGTGTCCCTGCCCATGGCAGGGGTGGGATGAGAAGAGCTTTAAAGTGTCTTCCAGCTCAAACCACTCTGGGATCTACCGTGCACACTGAAAAGGGGTTTTGAACAGAAACTGCTTGTGTTTGCTCCCAGAATCTAAACTCTCTCTTAGGGGTACGTTTCCCAAATGATACAGCAGGTTGCTGCATTTTCAGCCTTTTTTTAACTGCAAAATGCTTTGTACATACAGTTCCTTTACCAAGTTGAAACATTGAATTCCAGTTTGACTCCCTGCCTTAGAAATGAGCAAAGCCCTTTCAATGGATCAAAGGCTTGCCCTTAGAGGAACAAAACATATTGTTCTAAAGGTAAATACATTTCAGCTTATTAGTTATTCATCCTCACGATCCCAGACAATGAGTTTTTAAAGTTTTTCAAAGTCATTGAGCTGTCCTGTTATTAGACTTTTAAAATGTATTAGGCTCCTCATTAGGTGGCCACACTGTGCTATGACACATGTACTGTATTAAAAACTGTGAACTTCTGCATGCCAGTGCTTCTGGGTTCTTTATTTTGTTTTACCAATGAGAAACATTTTATATGAATACAAGACTTTATTGTAAAAAAAAAAGTTATATTTCCCCAGTGCCTTTTTGTGTCAACAAAGGACTTTCCTGGAGAGTAATGAGTTTGCACTAAGCAGGCAAACACAAATAAACGAAGTCTATGTGGATAACCAAGTGTGGTGTATGTATATATTGTATCTCCAAGGATTTTAAAACCCAACAGCCTAAGGAATCTGCTCCTTTTGGAAAACAATAGCCATTTATGAAACATTTTTGCCAATTAAATTGTCAGAGAAAAAATTAACCCTTATCACTGCAGACATTCCCAAAGAAATTCTAAATAACCTCTCTGCACCTTGCAGAGGGAAGAGGGTCTGGAGCTGCCTTGGGCTCAAGCCTGGCCTTTCAGTGCTGCAGTGCTGGAATTCCCAAAGCCATTAAGAGATTAAGGTGCAAACATCCCCCTGATTTCAATGGAGACAAAGGGTTAAACTTCTCCCAAAGTTTAAAAACTCCAGCACAGACTAGGACTGGCTTCACCACCACTGTGCTGGAACTTGGCAGTGGGTTAAGAGGACACATCAGCACTAAACAACAGTTTGGAACAGGAAGAGAAGATGAATATCTAATCCAATTGAAACTCCAGAGGAAATATCACGCAGGCTGGCTGGAAGGGACCCAGCAGGCTCAGCCTAATGGCTCTGGGCTTAGGAAAAGCTCTGCTCTGCTCAGGGTCTCAGCACCAGCCATCCCTACCCCACGTCAGCAGCTGGAAGCAGCGCTGGATTTGGGGTAGCCAGAACCTCCCTCTTATAATACAACTGAAAAAATCAGTCATGTATCTTCTAAAATCCAAACCAGTCCATTAATATGGATGTACTGATGGCCAGGGATGTCTGGGAGGAGATGGAGGATCAAATTCACCCTTGTGTTTCTTTTATACAGAATATATGAAAAAAAAAGTCCTCCAAAACATAAATACTTCCTATTTAGGATAGAAGTAGGAGGAGCGTTGTCCTGTTGCTTCAAATGGAAAAATAAATAAATATCTCAAGTCTTTCACCCAGGAGTCCCAGAAGACTCCAAAATTTCCTGGTTATCTAGGAAAACCCATTTACACAAGTGCTGTCTCCTAACACATGAGCTATAAATCACCTCCAACCTCTGCTCAGGAACATCCCAAGAACTGAAACTCCTGAGATCTGGGACAGCAGCCAGAGCCTTTGGGAGAGCTGCTTGGGGCTCCCACACCAGAGCTGCTCCTTGTGAAGCCTGTGGTGTCTCCAGCTCTTCCTGAAGGCTGTTCTCATCCAGGAGAATGTGAAGGAACCTGTCTCTCCCAGCCTGAGCCCATGGAAAAAATGCTAATGCAGGGCAGCTCCCCCGTGGAGGAACTGCTCTGGTGAGTGGCTGTGGCTGCTCACCTTGGCCAGGGGACCAGTGCAGGGAGCAGCTCCTTTGGGAAAGAAGTCAAACTTCCAGTGATTCACTCCTTAGCATGGCTCCCACCTGGATCTTTGTGGGCAAGTTTTAAAGGTTCTGAGTTGCTGCAAGTTGCAGAGGCACTTCAGCCTGGCCTAAAGCCAACTTGGGGACTTATTTATTGATTTATTTATAGTCTGGCTAGTTCTTAGCTGGATCAGTCTTCTGGTCCAGGTCATTGCCCTGAAGCCTGATGCTGAAGCAAGGGAGGCAGCAGCAACAAACATCTAGAAGATGAAGAGAGTGGGATGGGATTTTTTTGTGCCAATAGCAGATAATTATTTCAGGATGAAGTGACACCTAACAGCGTCCTCTCTTGCTTTTGGGAACATCTCCTGGACACACCACCACAAACTGCACTCTGGGCATTTTTCCAAAGCAATATATCTTTTTAAGAAAGAGAATATTCCATAAGAGAAATGGACTCACATAAGAAATTTGGGGATTCAGAAGAAGATGATTGTTGGTGCTTAGGAGTGTTCTACAGAATACTCATGTATTCCTTTCTCTCAGATTCCCATTGGTTCACTGTGCTACATCAGCTCATGCTGCACTTTAAAAGTCCCATTCAAAGCTCATGAATGGTTTTTCAGGATGAAGTAGGGAACAAAGCCTTGGCAGCACTCAGACACAGGCACAGCTCAGTGACACTGCCACTTGCTGCTGCACGGCTCCCCCTCGTGCCTCTCCCAACAGGAGGACATTCCCTCACACCCCACATGGACACACTGGACACATGTTCAGAGTCTCTGATGTACTAGGATGACATTTCACAGAGGACACTGAAATCTCAGCTCCTTATCAACACATGGTTCATAATTAGAATCACATTAAATGTGGTTTTAACAAGGTGGTCCTGTCAGGGTGAGGCCTCACACGGTTGTGGTTTTGATTTACTGGACATAGCAATTGCTTTCTGAGATGAAAGAACCAAAATATGTGTCAAAATATTAATGGTCACTGTCTGAGGAGGCAGAAGGCTTGTGCTGGCTCTTGGATGATGTGATGAGTGTTAACTCTGTCAGTCCAGCTGAGCAGCTGCCCCTGAGGCAACACAAACATCACCCTTCACTCATTTCCCATCTCACTCTCTGCATAAACATCTCCCGATGGGAAACTGCTTGCCCTCAAGATTTCAGGGGTACATGAATGCAAAAATAAATTAATCAGAGGGAATAGATGTATGCTCAATCTGGATATCCCTACAGTGGAGCTATTTGTGCAATGATTTCATACCAAGGTTGTACACAGCAATTCTTTACACAGAAAATCCCTAAAAAGGGGGTCTGGTTTAAACCAGAGACCTGGGCAGCTTCCTGAACAGGAAGAGCTGGCCCAGGTCATGTTTGGATTAT
The DNA here is from genome assembly GCA_013400855.1 of Buphagus erythrorhynchus. NCBI lineage: Eukaryota > Metazoa > Chordata > Aves > Passeriformes > Sturnidae > Buphagus > Buphagus erythrorhynchus. The sequence continues at coordinate 65,552 of VZTT01056162.1, forward strand.
TCCAAAAATGATCTATCCCAGCAGGACTTCACTGAGTTTAGCTGGGCACTTTCTATTTAGATCCCAGTGTCAAGGTCCAAAAAAAGATCTTCACTTAATAAACCTTCTTTATGCTGAGGATTCAAACCCTGGGATTTCACTTCTCTCTTTCCACACACACATTATTTTGACCCACAGGACAAGTTTTATGTAGCCTGTCTTCAGCTGCAATAGAGCACAAACTTAATACTCCTGACAAATCCATTTTTTGCCTTAACTCACTTTCTCCTCAATCCCACTTGAAAACACTTTTAACTGGACACCTACTAATTAACAGCCCCACAGAAATTTGAATAACTGAAGATCTGCAAAACTGAAGCATCTAAAATGAAATGTAAAAAGTCCTGTCTTTGAAAGACCCTCAAGCCCTAGATCCAGCTTTATTGCCAAAACCTGCCACACGCAGGAAAAGAGTTGAAATAAGGGAAGAAATAAGGATATTGCAGCCTAATTCACTTTTAAACATTGCCACTGGTATTATTTCATGAAATTTTGTAGAGGATTTAACTTCTCCCTAGGTCTCTCTATCAGTACTTTTTCAAGTAATGACAAATCTGATTTGTTACAGGAAGAAGTTGAGTGTATCTCAAGCCCTGAAGTACAGCTTAGGACCAAAGAACATCGACTTCCCAGCTTCCAGATCCCTTTGGAAACACTGAATCCATTGTACAGGACTTTTTCACTTCCACTGCACGGAGCCTGTGGAGGCTGAAATGGGCTCAGTGGGATTTGTGATGGAATCCTGACTGCCCTGAGGTGAGAGAGACTTGTGTCAGGGATGTCAGGGAAGTTGTATTTCACTGCTGGAATGTTCCTTGTCTCCAGGTACATGCACAGGGTCCTTCCATGGGCTCACATGGGATGGGCCCTCCACAGCCATGGCTTTAAAAAGTTTTGATATCTTTAAATGCTATTTCATTACACATATTTCACATTTATCCAGCATTTCTCTTTCACCCCCTAGTCTGGTAGATTTACAGAAGCAAACCAGTATAACTGGTTTGGATATAATGTTGTAGCTCCCCTTATTCCAAATGATTTGGGATTTTTTTTGCTATTGCACACAGGCTCCAGAAGGTACAGATTGCATCCTATGTGTGTGAACACAGGGCTGTAGCCTTGGGAAATTCAGAATTTAAGGAACTCTGCACCAGTCACCAGTTCACAACCTGCAAACACAGGAAGCTCAGTTAAGGAAAGATCTGAAGACATGTGGGACTCCTCATGAAGGTACTGACAGCGTGTTTAACCCCAGACCCCTCACAGGGACTTCAAAATGAAACTAATAGGAAACACAAAACACCTTTTCCCATTAAACTTTCCCAGGGAATCTAATCTTTCTGGCTTTAACCCATTTAAGTTGCTCAGCTGTTGCAGAGAGATTTTAGTTTCTTTGCTACACTTTGGACACCAGCATCAAAGGGAGAATTTGACTTTTTGGATGAAAAGAGTTCCACCAACCATGCTCAGCCCCAGGCTCTAAGGGGAGGACATTTCCTCCCTCTGCTCTCCTCAGTAGTACCTGTAGCTGGTGTCTGTTCTCCCAGTGAGGTGGGGAATCCTCTCTGGAGAAAAAAGCCTTTTTTCCTTACAGGGGATAACACCAGGAGATAAAAATCTCATGGATTTAAGCTGCTCTGGTATGCAAAGCAATACCTGAAACAGAATTTCAGCTGCCAAGTCTCCATCTTGCTTTCTCCTGGCTGTTGTCACCTTCTTGCACACCTTCTTCCCATAAAGATGCAGCCTGAGCTCGTCCAGAGGGACACAGGGGACACAGGTGACCCCATGACCACCAAGTTGTCAGGATAAAACCAGCTCCCACTAATTCCATGGGCCATAAGGCAGCCCAGACCTCACCAGGGATTTTAGGTGGCACCTGAGTGCAAATGACAACCCACGACAATAATGGCCATTAGCACTTTTCCTGGGCACAGCCCAGATTCCCATTTCCTTGAACGAGATGATAATTATGGACAGGAGCCTGCAAAGGCCCTTTTTTGCCATAACTATTCTGTTTGCTCACTCCCAGTCAGATGGTGGGAGATTTTTTTGAGTGCCCCTACTGTAAATTGCCAAGAATAACTGTTGCCTCCCCTAAAATGGGAGTGAAAACAGCCCTGCGGGTTCCCTCTGAAGTGACAGCAGCTCTGACCGACTTCAAAGGCAACACGAGGTTTTTAGTGAGGGCTGTTTGTTGATTTTTTCTCCAGTGAAGTGATATTACATGGCATTTCCAACCCTCAATCCTATTAAGTGACAGAACTACCTAATAGCACTCATTAAATAACATAACTTGGTGTCAGAAATTCACTGACAGGTTCCTGCAATTGAAGTGGTAGATTTATGCCCTAAAAAAATAGAGGTTTGGTGTTATTGTGACTGGGGTTTTTTAATAAATGTCATTTATTTTAACAGGTGAAAGTGTAAGAGCCAGGACAGTTCATGAAAAGGTTATCACAGCTCAGAAGCTGCTGTCTGAATTTTACATTTAGAGGGAAGAAAGCACTAAGAAAATGTTCATTGCTGCTGAACTCCTGCAGATCTGGGAGATGATTTCTTGGGTGACACCACCCTTCTCTGCAGTGTTGTCACAAAGCACTCAGAAGTTCCAGCACTATTCAGGAACTTTCCATCCTTCTGTCCAAGGAAATGCTCAGAGTCAAGCACAGGTGAAGTATAAGATACAAGGTTAATACAAGTAACCACCCGAACCTCTCAAAGGGCAAAGCCAGAATTCAGAAAATACTCTGTTCTCAACATTTCAGCTCAAGGATCATCACATCCATACATCCTGCACAGGACAGGTGAGGTTTGACACAACCAAACCCATTTCAGATCAGCACAGGGGCAGAGCTGAGCTGCTCTGGCAGCTGATGCTGCTGAAAGGTCTGTCCCACAACCTTCTCTCCTTTTTTTTCCACCAGCACTTCCCATCACCCAATCCTGCTGCTCCTTTCCACCAGTCTGAACTCTTAGCAGCCCTTCACTGCTAACTGCACAGATCCTCAGGTCTTTTTCCTCCTTTTCTGCAGGTGCAGTGAGATGGATCTGCTCAGACAGGAGCCCAAGTGCCAGAGCAGCACGGGGAACCTTCCAGGACCATGAAATAATTTAGGTGTAAAGGGACCTCTGGAGGTCACCAAGTCCAGGACAGTCAGTCTGCCTTGGCTCTGCTGGACCAGGCAGAGCAGACAAACCATCCTGCAGCCTTCTGCTCTGGCACCAAAATCTCAACTCTCACAATTGTCCAAAAAGATTCAAAGATTTTTTTTTTTAATGCAACATGAATGTTGTCGCAAAAACTACTTCTTTGTGTACTCTAAAACAACCATAAAAAGAAATCTTCCTGGAAATAACGATTACCAGCTAAATCCCTGACTACAACATTTTGACCAAAGGCAGAATGCTCTAAGGAATACCAAAACAATGCAGTGAATATTTGTGCAGCAGGAAGAGTTTGGAGGTCTTTGTTTATCATAGTTTGTTCCTACTAGACAGAAAGGTTCCTAAAAAACCCATATAAAGAACTCTGATTATTAATAGAGTCATTAAATGGTATTTCTAACCTGTTTATGAATGCTTTAAAGGAAATCACAAATACATAAAAAACAAACCCAAGTTTACAGTAAAAGGGCAGAGGGAACTAAATTGGTTATTCCAGTAAGCAGTATGTTATATGAAACTGAGTTGAGCATGTCTGCCATCATTTTACCTGGAAAAAAATCAAAATGGGGAGAGGAGGAAAGAATTTTAGTTTGCCTTTCTTTTTGCAGAAGCCAAACAAAAGGGAAAAGCCCAAATACTGTATTACCCTACTGCACATATGGACAAGTAGTTTGAGTAATGCATACAATGATTTCACAACGTGCTCTGAAAAGATTCAAGAATGGCTTTGGAAATATGGGAAAGCAATTTTTAACACCACATAAAAAAGTAATAGAGGGCCCAATCCTGTCACCACTAACTTAAACTGGGGAGAGCTGAACTTTCAGGATCTTCTGGTGGATTTAGAACATTTTTCAACAGCCTAATTCAGATATTAGCAAAGTCCAGCCTGGCTGGCTCCCATAACATCCCCACTTGCTAAATTATTCCTCTCCTCCATTATAATTTAAAACAAAAATATTTTTAATATGTTGAGTCTTTGTGTATTTGGACAGTGCCTGCCTTTCCCTGTCACTCTGACTGCCCTGAGCACTCTGGCCATCAGCTGCCTGAGCATGGAGAGCTGCAGCCCAGCCCACCCTCAACAGCAGCCCTGAAACCCCCAGGGTCTGGTGAACTTCTGATTTTCTGCATAAAATTGCCACAAAAACCAATGTCTCCCACCCAGTCAGAGGGCAATCCTGGAAGTGCAAAAGGAGTTCAGTTTCCAGTGGTTTTTAGGTTTGAAAGAAACATTTTAACATTGCCTACACAGTAAGGAAAATGCCAAGGATGAATGTATGGACTGAGGTTGTGTTAGGGACCAGCCACCCTCTCCATCAATAACATCAGAACATGGCACATTTCACAAGGTGAACTTGCATCCAAGAGCCCTTCCCTTCCTCACCCATCCTCCCTCTGCAGTTTGAGGTGGTGCTGGAAACACCAAACCTCTGCACGTGACACGTGAGATTTCAACCATTGTCCTGCAAACCTCTTGCACTTCCCAAGATGCAGCTGGATCAGACCAAAATTCTGATGCAATTTATTTAAAAAGGGGAAAAACCCAAACAAATGAATACTAAGTTGCTCTTTCTCATGCAATCTCACTGGCCAAGTCTGTAGTGCAGGGCTCATCCATTTCTGCTCCTCTGGCTCCCACCCCAGACACGCCCGGCACGCTCCGATCCAAAAGCATCCTGTCATGCACCAGGGAGTTTATGCAGCAAATACAAGGGCAATGACCCAGAGTTCTCACTCACCCTCTGCTTGTCTCACAGTGTTTCCAGTAGAATTTCTGCTTTAAACATCTGAAACCTTTCAGTTTCTGTCAACCTTGAAGCTGCACAAACACAGAAGGGCCCTGCCCACAACACGCACCAGGACTCAGGAATCCTCTGGGTGCCTCAGAGCCAACTTCCCCTTCACTTCCAATGTGTTAAACCCTACAATTCAGCCTAGATAAACCACAGACTCTAAAAGATCCAGTGGTTCCTTCTAGTCCCCTAGTTTGGGTTTATATGCAGTGCTGGCTTTAAGTTCAGCTCTACTGTGAATGCCTCTCTCAGTGCCTGGCAGTTCTTCACATGTCCAAGACAGCTCAGCAGCTTAGTCCAGGCTGTTTTGTCTTTTCCTTCCATTTTGGTGTTACCCAAAACAGTAAAACTTTTCCTATTCAATTCTCTTGCTGCTCTTGAAGGACTGAAACAACATGGTAAAAAAGTTGTACCACACCAAAGTTGGTCTAGAGAAAGAAAGTTCATTTCTTGTGCTTTTTATGACCTTGCTGACATTTCCTAGCCATAAGCTGGAAATGTTAAATGATAAAAAATACAATATTAATCAACCAATTGAGTTGCCAGTTCTAATTTTGGATAGAAAACTGGACAGAGAAATAATCAAAGACTTACCAGAAAAGCAGATGGCTGCAGAGTGCTTCTGGCAGTCATGCTACTCGCACATGGGACCACTTGTGCTTAACAAATTGGACAACAGAGAGAGAACTGCAATGGAAATTGGGGCTCTACTCCATTCAAATTCTTCAGAATGTTTGTTTTGGATTTGTACCTCTGCTGCAATTTACAACTCTAGATTAGATAGAGTAAGAGTAATATTCTTGACTAGAAGAAAACCAGAATGGCTGAACTGTTTGCCAACTCACACACATTGTCTCCCTGTGTACAAATAATACCAACATATAAATGGGTCTAAATAAAACCCAGTACTAAATGTGTCTTTTACTACACAGCAATAAAGTTGCATGAGACATTTCCCTGAGTCAAACTGCAAGGCCCATATCAGCATGGAAACAGCATGGAAGGAAAACCCAGAGCAACCTGAGATGTCACAGCTGTCCCCATGCAGCAGGGAACTCCTATTGCAACTGAGAATCCATCCCAAAACACACTGCTCAGGAATTAAAGGGGCATTTGTTTCCAGCATGAACCACTTTTGAGACACAAGGCATACTTCAATGCTTCTTAATTGATCAGGAAGGTAAAAAACCACAAAACCAATGTCAGCTGTATCAATACCAAGGCACACAGGTAGCAGATGACACCAAAAAAGGAAGAAAAAAAGACTCATTCTGTCAGTCTTCCTGTAAGAAATCAGTTGCCTCAGTGTTTAACAGGAAAACATGAAGGTTTTTCTCAGTGAGATGCCAGTTGCAGCTTAAGGAAACGTATGGCCAAATATGACATCACCTACCACAACCAAAAATTAAGATGAAAGTTGTGCTGGTCTCAGGGACCAGTCACTCACCAGGGAACCAGTGGTTTTATGTGCACGCCTTCCTGAAGAATCCAAAAATAACATTTTTCCATGGAGCAGAAATTCCTGCAGCGTTCACGCTTTTCCTTTCAGCAATGTTGCAATCCAACGTGCCAGCCCTGTGTAATGAGGTCATCCGACAGTGTAATTTGTAGTATTTTAGTCTGTCAAAATTGATCCTAGTGTTTCTATGGCAACTAGATCCAAACAAAAGATGGAGCAGACAGAATTTGTCTCTCCCTGCCACCACCCAGATTATTATATAAATATACATGTGTATATATATAAAGCATTACACATACATAAAGTTAATGTTCGTGATTCATCATTAAGCAGTTCTAGAAAACTGGCACTGGAGAAATAGCAACACACAGGGCTAACATTAAAAAAAGGTAATAAATGTATAAACTGACATCAATAAAATACATTTAAAAAGGGTAATTCTTCAATTCTCAAACACCTGGGAACAGAGCATGCTTCTCCCCTAAAACCCAGTCAGGAAAAGGTATTATCCATTTCTGGTTGGGATAGATGGAAGGGGATCCTGGCTTTGCTGCCAGGAGGTGAAGAACATGACACCTTCCCCCCAGAAAAAAACCACCTTTCAACCATTACTGTTAACATGGTCATGCTTAGGAAAGCTTGACTGTTATCAGCTTCCTAGGCTTGGGTTTGGAAGCTCTTATCCAAGTCTTGCATATCTGTCAATTTATTTTAGTGTCCTTGCAGGAACTGAGCTGGGTCCAGTTGTTGGATGGGAAACTCTGGATGTGGAACCCAAAGCCATTTCCAGTCAAATAATATGATTAACATCAGCACCAGCCAGCCCCTTGCTTTTGAAATAAAAAGGTGGGATGAAAAGCTTGATTTTCCTTCTTGGGAAGGAAAGATCATTTCTCCTTAATATTGGAGGAGCTTCTGAACACTCCCCAGGAGATCTCATTTGGGTCCTGAACACAGATTGCCAACCACACACTGTGTTCCTAACACAATTCCTGACAATCCATGCAAATCCCAGAACAGCCACATGGGTCCTGACTTGGGCTTTAAAGAAAGGATGAACGTCCCCTAACAGGTGACATGTACCTGCCTCCAGAAATCTGTGTGGAGTCCATGAACGATTTTCTGACTCCTGTGCAGCGTCACTTTACAGCCTCTGGTGTAAAAGTTTGAGCAGATCCCTAAAAAGGGTGGGAGGGAATTTCTGAGAGCTGATGAGAAGAGGATGAAACACTGGCTTTTGTTGTGCTGTGGGTGTGCTGCTGGCTGCCATCTCTGGAGGTCACCATGTGCCTGATTCCCAAGGCTCTGGATCAGCCACAGGATGGGACTGTGGCTGGAGGGCTGTTCGTCCTCGAGGCCAACTGCTGCTGCCTGCTGAGAAAAGGAGAGAATGTTCAGTTAGAGAAATATTGGCCATTTAAAAGAACAAAGACACTCAAAAGCAGTGATCCCAAACTGATCCCAAATTCTCCTCCTGGAAAACAGAATTTCCCCATCAGTTTATGTCTGATGGACAAAAAATTCATGGTGAATACAGGAATAAAATGGTGTGCACACATAATTTGAAGCACAGGAATGTATCCACAGTTTACCCTCCTAAAATTAAACACACTCAAGTCTTTCACCTGACCAAAGACCCTGACCCCAGAAAGCTCATCCACTCCACAGCAATTCCCTTGAGTAATGAAAATTTAAGAATCCAACCCTAGCAGAAACTGGACTATGTATTATACTGAATTACAGATGCTTCTTTAACAAGTTTTGTCTTTACAGAATATTGGCATTTCACAGCTTATCTTACAGCTGACCCAGACATGTCTTCAGGTGAATATATTTATAAAAATGTACACAATGAGCTGTAACCTCTTTTTAACTTAAAAAAAATGATTGCTCTTCTGCTGCAGCAGAAGATGCAAAATGCTTGTTTAGGCAGGAGTGCTTAAGAAGTATAAAAATAAACGAAACTTGGATTTCTTCCTAATTATCACCAGTTTGTGACTGTCAGAGAAGATGTACATTTTCCATGTGAAACCTCTCATTACCCCCTCCTTCCAATAAAGGCAACCAACACTGAACTTAAAAGTTCCTGTCTGCATCCACTTTACTGGCTGCACCATCCTGCCCTTTGAAATGGAGTCGTGTACGAGGCCCATCAGAAAAACTAGAGGAAATTGGAGATAAAAAAGATTTTAAAATAAAACCAGTATTTATGTCTCCCAAATGGGAAGTTTGGAGCAGCGAGGGCAGGAAACGGGGCTGGTATTTAAGCTGATTACCCAAGCAAAGTCCTCTGCCTTTTCAGCAGAGCCGCGGTGCCGCAGTAAAACCATTTCAATTAACCGGAGTTTGGGGCAGGGGGAGCTGGGGGAAGATGTCAAATTTGATCTGGAGTGTTAGTGATGGCTGGCTGGCTGCAGAGGGGCTTTCAGGGCTGTTAATTGGGCGGGTTTGCTGGGACGCCACCCCGGCTTTGGCTGACGGGCCCTAACGAGGCCCGGGCGCAGGTGGCCGCGGTGGCCGCGCTGTCGCAGCCGCTCAGGGCCCGCTCGGCTGCGCCGCCGGCTCGGGGCCCGCCGGGCACGGGCCCAAAGGTCCTCCCTGGAGAGGCAGGCACATCCTTCCCGTTTGGACCAGCAATTCACACAAATAAAAGTCTTTTGGGCCACGCCGGCCCTATGGACATGGATCTTATGATGCGTTTTACCTAATTATCCGGCGGACTTTTCTCGGCACCGCGCTTCCATGGCTGTTTGCACACATGTAAAAACTACATCTCCTCATTCACACTTGCACATAACTGACGAGACAAATAATATTATCCTAGTGGGAAGAGCCAGAATTAGAAAGGAAATACTGCAACGTTTAGATTTAATCTGGTGAGCGTTAGATCATGATTCACTCTGACATAAAAGCTCAAGAGCACATTTAGCCAGGGTGAAAAGCATTACTGTGTTTTACATGAGAAGGAAATAAGTCTGATGTTTCATGGGCTGCATTATTTGCTGTTGAAATCCTAATGACTGCCCACGCTCTACACCTACGGTGTACCTAATGAATTGGGCTTAAATTTCAGAAAGCTCCAGCAACAAATTGGACGGTCCTATTTGCTTCTGGCTCTCCACCACAGAGCAGTTTTTTAGTAGAAGAGAACAGAAAAATGACAATAAATTAAAAAAAAAAAAAAAAGGTTTCAAATGTAACACTTCATTTATCTTCCCCACATTTCGCAGCAGTATTTTTAAAATAAGCATCTTTTTTGATAAAATATTTTTTCTAACAGGTTTGTCTAACTCAAACAGAGTAAGCAGGATTGGTATCCCTGGTTTTTAATATCCACAGTTAAATATCCTGCTCAAGGCTCAGGAAGTTTTGCTTTATCAAATAAAACACTGAATTAATGCTCCATATGAAACAGTGGCTGAATCAACACGTGTTTTACAACTGCCTTAACCCAAGCCTTCTGCTTTCTTCTCACCCAGTTCCACAAGAATCCATTGCTTCCCTCCCATCACCTCCTGCGTTTTGGTGGCCACAGGAAAGAACAAACCCCTGCAGCCTCCTCCCTGCTCATTCTCTCTCACTTCAGTGACAGAGCAGTCACTTTGGATGGCAGCACAGTCCTGCCCTGGTTTAACACAGCCCAGGACTGGCAGGCTCCAGGAGAGACCTTTCTCCTGGGACATATCCAGGCCCAGTTGTGTTTCCCAACCAAGGCTCTCCATCAGAACTCCCAGCACTCTCTCAACAGGACAGAATAGACTTCATTTCACAGAATCATGGAATAGTTTGGGTTGGAAGGCACCTTCCACTAACTCCCATCCAACAAGGTCCTGGACACTTCCAGGGAGGGAGCATCCACCACCCCTCTGGGCAGCCTTGTGCCAGTGTTTTACCACCCCCATTGTAAAAACTCCTTTCTTATGTCTAATCTAAGAATTTCACCTCTCTTCTATTTATGGGAGGAATTTATAGTTGAGATGTGAGCCACAATGTGTGCAGTGCCTTCCTCAGCCCAATAAAACCCCCATGACTGGATTTCCAATGTAATTTGGGTTTTACTTGGGCTTGTGTTCATCTCAACACATTTCCTTCATGTAGCAACAGGAATGAATATATCTAAAAATCCCAGATACACAGAATAAGCTGCTGATTCTTTCTCACAAATGCTAATTCCCAGGAGCTGCTGTGATTCCATGAACACCATTCTCCTGCAAACCCAACTGAGGGTTGCAGGGCTCTCCAAATATCTGCAATTTCAAGGCAGATAAATGTTATGTAAACTCAAATTTTGCAACTTTATTGCTGTGTATTTTTCCATGCCAAGTCACGCTTTACGTAGAAAGCAAACATCATTGCATTTATTTTCTGAAAAAAGCAAAATAAAGTTTACAGTTCTGCCTGGCCTCGAGTTTGTTTATAAACACAGGAGCAGACTGGCCTTATTACAATGGGGATGGCAGAAAAAAACCTTCTTCAAGCTGAACATGAGCCAAGAGCGCTCTCAGCAAGTGAGGGCTTCATCTGAGCATGGCCTTGGCCTCTTGGGCCTGATGAAGAGAAGGTGATTTAATAACAGGTTATCTGAGAGGAGATAGATACAACTCCCTCATTTGGAGAGAAATTATAGTGATGACAGAGCCAAACTTCTTGTTTGAGACAGATGCTGGAACAAGGGGCAACATCAAAAACTGCGCCTTGGCAGGCTCAGATCGGAGATTAGCAAAAAAGTTTTTCAGCAGAAAGCTGGTGCAGCCCCCAGACAGGTGTCCAGAGAGCCATAGGATGGTGATTCTTGGAGATATTTCATGTTAAACACGTGCCCTTTGACACTTTTGATAAAATATATTGCATCTGGGGCTTCCAAGCACATGCAAACCCTTGTTCTGATGGACCTTTCCCTATAAACACAGACTTAGGAGTAACAGTGCAGGATCTGTTCATGCAAGTTGTGTCACGAGAGCAAACTCCACATATTTGAAAAGATTATCAGTCAACTACAGTTCTTTCCACTGTAGAAACAGTTACTCAGTTAAGATAAACAAAGAAATTCCCATGCACTGAAAAGGAAAACCTATTAACTGATTAAACATGTGAATCAGTTGATAAACTGGTTATCAAAGTTCTGAAAACATTTTTAACAATGACCCTTCCTGCCATGTTTAACAATGACCTATAAAAGCTAGAATAATTCAGCCCTTTACAGGAAACCAGCTGGATAGAAAACAGAAAGTATTTCTGATCTAAGAAGCTGCAGCTATGCCATATGAGCTGACAAATTTAGACACTAATTATGAGTAAAGTAGCGATAAACATTTTAAATGCCAATTAAAAGTATTACACAAAGTACTTTCAAAGGTTTTTAACTCTTTTCAGCACACAGAAAAAACTGGATGGATGTTTGTAACTCATTCTTCATTTCAGGCTTTCTAGGTAACTATAAAAATACTTATTAAAAACCAAACCAAAATAACCCTTAATTTTTAGGACAAGTTGAAGATCTGCAAGTGGAACAGGAATGTAAATACCTTTGCTTTTCCTGCAACTGACCATGCAAATCCCATCTCAGAAAAAAAATCTCCACCTCAGAAATATTTGCAGACATGCAAGAGCAGAATGTAGCACAGACTAATAATGACATTTCACTTGATAGAGAATATAAGTTTTCTTCTCAGTACATTTGAAAAAAGGTAAATTGAAAAAACTATTAGTCCTGGCCCTTGGGATAGTTGAAAGATCCTTTTAGACAAGTCCAGATCCACAAAAGAGCAAAAATTTGGGTGCCAGATAAAGATCCTGGCTAACCAACAATTGTTCACATGCAAAGCATGGACAGAACCTGCTCCACATCAGGTGGAGATTTACATTTTCCCAAAAATCAGAGAAATATTCAGACCTAAGACACTTTTCAGAGCATTCTATTCCAGTGCTTGACATCTATTCCCTTTGCTCCTAACCTTTATATCAGACATGTAAACCAAAATATACCCAAACCCTATTTCTGCATGGCTTCATGGCAAGCAAACTGCCTATATATTTTTCACTATTAGAAAAGTCTGTCCAGCTAAAAGGCAACACCACAAATCAGAGAAACCCCAGATTGCAAAAGATTTTCACCAGGGTCTTGTAAACCAAGTTAGCCAAGATTTTGACAAAAAACTTTTCAATCAACTAAGAACTTTTTAAGAAGTTGCAGAAAAAAGATTCAGGCTTTCTACCAATTACTGCAGACTATTGGAAGTAAGTTAAAACAGTCAGTATTTAAACATTTGGCTTTACAATGATCTTAAAACAATCCAGTCTTTTTAAAAAAACATCTCCCTGCCTTCTCCTAAGCTGAAATAATAACATATACAGAATTAAATGCCAGTATTCTATTTTCATTCCAGAAACACAACATTTAAAAGCAATCAAACGAGGCATTTGTTAACAGAGGAGCATAAATAAAAAGAAAATGTCCAGAGGTTTTCAATTTTGAAAAGCCTGCTACCATTTCTGGGAACATCATATCTCAAAAGTGTGGCTTGCTCACTGTATAGAAAAACCATATTTATTTGGCTAGAGCTCTGTTCTCAGTAAGCACTGATGGCTCTGCTTTTGGAAGGGGAAGAAAACAAGAAGTTCAGAGTGTTGTTTTGAAGTGTATTCCAAGCCTAGAATGGATTTGGAACATGGCTGAGCCCCGTGCAGACCCACGATGTGGAAGGAGCATCTCTCTGTGAAGAGCTCCTCAGTTCATCAAATCTAAAAAGAGAGGAATACACCAAGGATTTGAGAGTTTCAGTTCTGTAATTTGAAAAAGATGTCAAAACTGCCCACTTCATATAATTAAGGTCATGCTGCACTTCCCTGGTGTCCAGAAACAAAGCAGGAGCAGAACAGTCTGTCCTGCCCATCATCTCCCTCTCAACAGTGAGAGCTGCTCCCAGTGGGATTGTGTGTGAACAATTGTGTGTGAACAGAAAGTCAGAACAAGTTTCCCCATAACCTCTGGCTCAGGCAGTGTCTCCTCAGAGCTGGACTTTGTGTAAAGCAGAAATGCATCTTCCCCTTTGACAATAATCTGAAATATTCCTTCAAACGAGATGAAGCAGAAAAATGTACAGCCAGGTTTGCAACCTTTTCTTTCTCTTGCTTATCCCTTGTTTTGGAGCAGCCACTCTGACATCAGCACTGCCATTTTGTAAAACCAAACCCTACATTTTTACAGAAACTGTTTAGTTTCAAATGTTTCAGTTACCAAGCACTCAGCTTGGATACTTTGAAGAATTTTAAAATTTTCAGGTGGTGAGAACACAGAACTTCCAAGTCACGTTTCTCCAGCCCAGAACCACAGAGCCCATAGTGACCATCAAACATCTCCAGTGTCTGTTGAAGAAATTTGGTTACCTGTAAATACATTTACAGCTATAGCTACTTCATACATCCCAGTTATGTCAGCATTCAATTAAATGGTTTTTCCTATTATACTTAGATATTTTTGCAGTTACATGTGACATGCAATCCTTGCTCTTCTAGGGATGAAATTTGAGTTGTAAAAGCACAACAAAGTGATGTTGAGATTTGTGGTACTACTTTCAAAGGAATCTCCTTTGGAACCCATGATACAATGAAGAATATTTTCAAAACCAGGTTTCAAGCTTTGCAGATGAAGGCAAAAGTGTCAGACAACACTCAGGTCTGGCCCTTGCTGGATCAAAGGTCTGGTGTGCCAGGCTTCCTGCAGCTCCTCTTTGCCACTGGGAATTCCTGCCAGCTCCAGGGAAGGTGTTTTATTGCTCACACTCAGCCTGACTCATCATTTGATGCTGCATCAGGCATCCCTGTGAGCATCTCAAAACAGCAGCTGGGGATGCGTTCCCATGGAGTGCTGGGACATGTGGGCATGTCACCATGTCCCATGGGTGGGATATGCTCAAGTCCCAGCAGTCCAGCCCCCTTTGTGCCTTTCCTAAGTGGAGGATTAAGGGAAGGGAAGGCCTTTGGGAAGGGATTGTTCCTTGGCTGCCAGGCACTGTTTTCCATGGCAGAATCCCATCCCTGACCTGGATGCTCTCTCCTGTCCCATGTGTGCCACTCATTTCCAGCTCCAGAGGGGAGCATGATGGGAGCAGGTTGGATCAGAAATTAAAATAAAGTATTTCCTGAAGCAAACTGTGGCTGCAAATCCTGCAGTTAAAACAAGCACATCACTACAGTAACGATAAAAGGCAACTGAGCAATCTCAGACTAGTGCAGCCCTGGCCAGGTAGGAACTGTGCTCAGTGGAGGGAATGACAGCAAAACTTCTTCAGTTCACTATGAAATATTTCAACTCTCCGCACTGTTGAGGCAATTTTTCAAATTGAGTAATTCAGTGAAATTGCCACAGACTGATAAAACAAAGCAACTGTGTCAAATCTGCAGTTTCCTTGAAAGACCTGAGGGAGAAAAAGAGTTAACAACGACCCTGAAGGGCTTTATTTCAAAATAAACCACATGTTAAAAAAAAGAAAGAAAGAAATGAAAAGGGGAAAAAAAAATCACTGTCTGTAACATTATAGTTTTCAAAGACTGTGCAGCCAGGAATTACAGATAAGCCCTCTTAAGACCATAAAGAAAAATCTTTTGATAGTGCTCAGCTTATTGAACTGGCTCCTCGGTGTATTCACAGCAATAAAGCTGTCAGGCAGACAGAAAAGGAGAGCTAAGTGTTTCAAGCCTCAGCCACATGAACTCCTATTAACCTGCATTACCATGCAATTGGGCTGTGAGCAGAGTGTTCCCTGTGTCAAGTGCTTGTAAAGGACAAGGGAAAATCTCTCAGTGACAGACAAGGTGACTGCTGCTCTGTCCCACAGAGCTCTGAGCAGACAGCCTGCCTGGCAAGCACCACACTGAGAGCTGGGAATTATTCCTGGAAACTTCCTGTCTGCTTAGCAAATTTCAGGATGGGAAGAGATGTGATTTCACTGTAATAACTTCCACGTTTTACATCCCACCAAGCTGTTGGTGGTTTGCTGGAGTCTCAGGGCTGAATGAACCTTTCCATCTGATCACACGCAGGGAGGCAGCGGGGGCTGGGGAGGATCTGCTTCAAAGCTTGGAGACACCCTGACAAATCCAAGGTGATGAGACAGGAGGACATTCAGGATACAATCTCAACAATTTCATCTTCCCTTCACTCCAGCTGCTGTGTCTGAGCTGAATGGGAACACACCTGGAATTTCCCTGGACACAAACCCCAGCTATGAAGCACGGACAGATTTTTGGACCTGGCTGCAAAGCACATTCCCCATCACCTGGAACCAGTAGCTTGGAATTGTCTGCACCACTCCCTCAGGCACTGCAAAGATGCACCTTTAGGATGCACCAGAAGTGAGGCTGAGAGGAGGCACCCAGGGCTTTCTGCAGATAAATCACAAGGGCAATCAGCAGGAAGAACTCATCCAATCTGAAGGAAAACATTTGCACAACAAGCAGTGGCTACAAGCCAGCCCTTAATAAATTTCTGCTAGAAATGAGAAAAAGGTGCAGAAAGATTCTGGCACAGCCTTCCAACAGGATGGGAGAAACCACACAAAAAATGTTACTGTGGTTTAAAATGGTTGTTTATAAATTCACAGAGAAGATGAGAGGCCATAGTGACCTGTGACTGCAGGGACTGAATTTTCCCAGTTCTTACCCTGGATTTGTGCTTCATGCTCTCTTAAATTCCCCCTCCTTTCCAGCCAGGGTGACATCCTGGCATTTGATTAATGCTTGTGAGCTTCAAAGGTATCACTAAAAAGATGATGTGGGAGTATTCTCAGAGGGCAAGATGTAAGTGCAGAGATAGATGTGCTTATACTGGGCTGATGCTTTGCTGTGGACATTGCTGGTGCAGGTGAGGAGGTTGCTGTGTCCTTTAGGCTGCCCATCGAGGCCTCTGCCCTTCTCTCAAGCCTCACCAGACTCATCTACAAGATTACAGATGCCCTGATTGATACCAGTGGATCAAATGAGAAAAGGAAGGGTGATAGCCCTCACCCAGTGCAGGGGTGCCAGAACAGAGGCAGTTTGCTGGGGTAACAGACTGGTGATAACATCACTGCACTGCCCTACTGAAATATTTTCTGGAATTGCTTCTGTGAGTCCTGCTGTGCTTTCTTGAAGAGGTTGCTCCTGGACAGGCATCTCTGATTAAATTTCAGTGTCTGGAAGTGAAGGGCAGCACACCAGCATACACTGAGCAGGTAATTATGGAGCTGACTCTGTAGGTTTCATAAAAGCACAGGGGAAGTTTAAGGTCCATTTACTCCCCTGGGTTTCATTCCAGGCATTGCAATGTGCCTCCCTCACCTGTCACCATCCTGCTTTAACAAATGTAGCCCGGGGGGATTTCAGAGCCTGGATGCTCAGCCCAGGTTAAAGTGGCTGCTGCTGACAGACAGAGCTGAGCAGCACACGCAGAACCTGAGCTCACAGGCAAGGAGCACGTAGCTAAACTTTGCCAAATTACTTCAGAAAAGCCCTGGTTGAAAGGGATCTTCATTGTAAAATGCTGAAAGACACAAACACACGTGGAAAGCCCTGAAACCACTGAAGTGCACAAGCAGAAGGCAGGAAGCAGCCTGGGTTTTCTGACTCTCATGGACCTGCTCATGTTCAGCTGATGGCCACATAGGATTAAGGCATTCAGAGAAAATGCCCTTCACACACAATCCTACCCAAGGCCAGCCTAATTTCCACTGCAGTTAAAGGGCTGAAGAGCCCTTTAGAGCTGCAGGAAGCTTAGGTCTGCTGAAATCCATGCCAGCAGTATGCATGGAATTCCATCAAATCACTTTTGCTCTCCCATTTTTTTCTGCTGTCTAAGCACAACTGCTGAACAGAGATTCCCTCAGCAGGCTTGTTATAACTCTGGCTGTCTAAAGATCTCCCATTTCCTGCTTCATACCATCCTCATCATGGGACACTTCTCCTGGAGATGCTCTGGGGATGTGGCTAACAACAAAGAAATAAAACACACCTCTCCCCAAGTCCAGCAGGGCTCTCCTCAAGGCACTGCCAAGCTGGGGGCTGTGGCATCTCCCTGCTCTCCTGGTAGCCACAGCAACCATTAAACATTTTGTGAGAGTTCACACTCCTGCCTCTGTCAAGTGCAGATCCAGGTGCCTTTTCCACTCTAATTCCAGCATCCCTGCTGAGTGAGAGCTGCAGGAGCCTTGGCTGTGCACACAGGGCACAGACCGTGTCGAGTGATGTACACCCAACTGGTTTCACCTTCATTCCCAAGACATGTTTCAGCCTGACTGACCTACTTCTTCAAATCCTCTGAGAAAAAGGACAGAACAGGGCTCCTTCCACACAGTAGCCACTAGAATTCACCATCCAACAGTTCTCTTTTGTAATGCAAGAGCTGTAACCACCAACAGCAACCACGATTTAGGATACGACAGCATTCACCAACCATTTCATTGAATTGAATGTGTATGAGCAGCAAAAGGAAACATCAACAAATTCCAGATGCAGAATGTAATTATGTTTGGATGGCAGAATGTTTCATATTGTTTTCTATAGGAAAAAAAAAAGTCATCATTAAAGCAGTGGAATTTCAGTAAACTATGTTTTGGGTTGCAGCCCAGAATAGTTCCACTTGGCAGTTCAGAGGCTTGGGTAAAATATTCCAAAGTTCATAAATCCTTGACTTTAATTTGTAGATATAGGTTACAGCTTTAGTATCACTGCAAGGGGGTAAATCATGCTCCCACCTCAGCAGCTGCCAAAGGGCACCAGACCAAGCCTTGGGCTCGGTTGGGCAGAGTTTAGGAAAACCACACATCAATGTCTTTCCCTTTCCCATGGCACTCAGATCCTCTGTGCTCTCTGAAGGTTCCTTGGCTGGAATAGGCTCTGCAGCACCTATTTTTAACTCACACTTTAGATGGTGGTGTCCTGTGAGAGAAAATGATACCTGGAGGTGGGCTGGATATGGACAAGGTGATTCCTCTCTCACATCAGCTTGTATCAAGTGTCTCAGTCCCGCAGGCAGTTTGGAACTGGGAGGAATTAATTTGTAAACCCAAAAATCCAGCAGCATTCCACAGCCAATAAATAATTGCATTTACCTTGCAGTCTCTGAAACAGGCTAAAGGGTTCCAGCAGAATTGGTTTCTTCCAAACATTCAAAGTGACACCTGTATTAACCTGGCTCTCACACAGTGCCAAATTTCTGGAGAAAGGGAGTTCTTTATAATCTGGCCAGACTTGCTTTGTTCTTTGAATTCCTGCTCACCCACAGCCTCTGAAAATACAGTCTGAGGCTGAGCCAGACTCCTCCAAGCCACCAGTCCTGCCATTGTCCCAAAGAGTACCAGGAATTTGGGTGGCTGACCCAGGGACTCTGTCTCCTTGTTGCTTGTTTTCCCTGGCAGCCTCCTATTAAACTACAGCAACATGTCCACACAGCAAACATTCAATAACCAGGTCACCATCTAACATCCAGAAATTAGAGAGCAGCTCCACTTCCACTGCTGAGCCAAACCCCAAAATGAAGTGCTGGCCCAGATTAAAAACTCTCCCAGAAAGGGAGAAAATTGTGGCCTTGTGTCTTAGAGTCTCACCATGGCTCCATTTTGGAGGGTTTGGAGGCTTGTACTGGGCTGTGCCAGACAGTAAATCTTCAGTGGAGACAATCCTGCTTCTCTGGAGAGATCTCCTCTCCTGAAAGCAAACCCCAGTTGTCCTGCATCCCAGCCTTACCTCCCAGGCCAAATGCGTCTTCTCCAATAAATGTCCCAAAAGAAGTTGAAAAATAAATAAAGACATTTCCCATAACTCCAGATTTATATATAATGTATATTAAACTGCAGATGGCAGAGGAATGTAAAATGCTTTGCTAATGGAAGAATTCAAGGAAAAAGCCAGTTTTAACATACAAAGAATACAAATATCCAGCAAAGTCTGCAGATCCATGGCCTGAGGAGTGGACAACCCCAACTGGGTGTGCAAAGAACGTGTGGAAAGCCAAGAGCAGTTTGTACTTTTATGCTCCTGACTCCCTTAGTGACTATAATGCCTCACTCCTTGGGTTCTCCCAGATCCAGATTCTCCAACATATTCAAATCTGGGAGGCTTGGGACTCATCTTGATGATGCACAGTACCACTGGTCATAAACCAGGCACTGAAACTGCACTTTCCAAAATGACAGCCCTGGCTCCAAAGGCTGTGTTTGGAACAGGAACAGAGATGGATACAAACAGGCAGGAGAAGGCAAGGGAATGCTTCCAGCTCAGGAGGATGGGCAATATTGGCAACTCTACTTTGTAAACCCAAGCCAACCAAGTCCACATGCCAACAGGAGCTGAGCCAGGACCTCTGAGATCACCCCAGAGCACCATCCTGAGAAGGTGGCTCAGCTTCATATCATGATGATAGTCCAGAATCACAGGCTGCTTTGGAAGGAAGGGACCTTACAGACCATGTCACTCCTCCCCCCGCCATGCGCAAGGANAAGGACACCTTCCACTATCCCAGGGTGCTCCAAGCCCCTCCAACCTGGTCCTGGACACTTCCAGGGATGGGACAGCCACAGCTCTCTGGATATTCAACAACCACGAAGAGTCAAGCAAAAATTGTACATAACTCAACAAGGGAGGTTTGAGTGACTGTGCCTGCAAATCCAGGCAGGCATTTGCACAAGCAAAGGTCAAAACCAGGACACAAAGCATTGGAAAAGGTCTGTGCATCTCAGTTCACATCCGGCCTACAACAATTTCTTTTTTGTATCTTATTTACATCTTCGTCTGAATAGAAACAGTAAATGAGGTAAAGTTAAAATGGTAAACAAGAATTTCAGCTTTAAGCTTTGATTTAGATGATCTGCTTTCTGATAGTGCTGATGTGAATTGTGCCCCTCAGTTATTTCTGGAGGCAGAGTTTATAAACAGGTAACCTACAACAATGTTTCTTAATCTCCCACCCGCTTCATAAAGTGAAGGATCACCTAAATTTAAAACTATATATTTAAAACACCAAGAATCATTTCCTGGAGTGTTGCCTAGTTTGTTTTAAAATTTTTTTAACAAAAATAAAAGAGAAGTCCAAGCTGTGAATGTTTGTTTATTGCTTTTATGTTTCAATTGTACTTATTCCTGCACTCGTACAAGTGGAAGCACATAACTTTTATTTTTACAACAGCCTTTTTAAAAAGGGAAGTCACTTCTGCTCCCAATTGTGTGTGTTTTCAACTGAGGACCATAAGATATGAGAAAGTGGACCACAGAACGATAACAAAGATTAATTTTAAAGGTTTTTTTGATATATCCTAATGAGTAACTTGCAATTATGTTTAGATATGCTTGATTATAGGAAGCACATGATGCCTGCTCCAATTTTAAAAAAAAATTCAGACTTCCCTAAATTCTTACATCCCCTAATCTAAATGTCTGGAGAGTTTAGAGTCTCCCTCCCACAGCTTCCCCAGGGATATTTCCTAAAGCACTGAGAATGGAAAGATAAGCATTCCTCAGCGTTCACACTGTTTGCTGCATTGTTTCATTTCCCCCCAATTTTCAAAGAAATCTATATGATAATGGCAGTGCTGGTCTCTCAGGGAGAACCCTTGTTCTCATGGACATGGATGGCAAAACAAGCAAGGAAATGATTCCTGGGGTGTCTGTGCAGGGCCAAGGATCTCACAATCCTTGAGGGTCCCTTTCAGCTCAGGATATTCCATGTAAAACACCCAAACCACAGCACTCCCAAACTGCGTTCAGGGTGCAATCCTAAGTGTTATGATTTTCAAGGTATTTACAATTTGCTGCCTAAAATGGAACTTCAAAAAATAGTGTGAGTTTCTGCCATACCTTCACCTCAGACTGAAATGATTTTTTAAAAGGTTTTAGGATTTAAAGGTAACAGATACAAAGCTACACTATGAAATAAAGAGGAGAGCAACAGGGATTGTCTCTCCCTTATGATTCCTTCAGCAGATGTTCCTTCCCTGGCATGGAGGACTCTGTGCTAAGCTCCATGAAGACTCTCCTTCCTTTAAAAGCTGTCAAAAAGCAGCTGTGGTTGGGCCACCTCTACCATGAGATTGACCCCTGCCCCTGCTCTATCCAGACTCTGCTCCCCAGGGACACACAGGGCAGGGTAGAGTTTCCCGGCTGCCATTCCAAAGCAAAAGCCAGAAATCCAAGAGTCTTTGCTTAATAAATAAAATTCCAGCACTATTCATGGCACTGGTAGCTCAGTTTACAGGGAGAGTTGACAGAGTTTTCTTCTTGCTCGGGTTCGAGTGAGTTACAGTGATGAAGGAAGACCCAAGAATGTTGATTAATAGATATTGGAATCACCAGAAAGGAGACCCAAAATCCACAGCTGGAAGAGCAGAAGTGCAGGGCTAAGAGGCAACCAGAGCTGCAGCAGCATGGGGTAGCAGTGACACTCTGGCCAGATCAAGTAACACTTTGTTCTTTGCAAATCCAGGAACGACTCATGGTAGAAAAATTCTAAATATCAGCACTTCCAACTGCACAGAGACAACTTCCAACTGCACAAGCTGCCGGGCACGTGCCGGATTTGAGGCACGGACCAGAAGAAGATGGAAATTGCTTATTGTTCCATATTTTTTCTCTCAAAGCCATTGGCAGAAGCACTGGTTAGGCTTCTCATGGGTTTGGTCCCAGAGTTTCAGGGCTAAAACAGAAAAAAATTCAAATACAATTCTGCTGGCTGCCAGGAAGCTGCTGGAGCCCTGGGCAAAAGTCTGGTTTGATCCAGCTGGGGAGGCCTTGAGCTGTAACCATGGGAGGTTTGAGAATGGACAAACAGTTGTCAGGAGTGATGTTGGTGTAGGTGATCATGGCAAGGGACTGGGAGATCTTCTGAGGAACTTCCCAGTTCTAAGCACTTGCACATCACCAGCTCTGTTGTAAAGCACTGGAACAAACTGCCCAGGAAAGTGGTGGATGTGGCACTTGAGGACTGGTTTAATGGTGGATATGGGGGTGGTGCTGGGTGACAGTCAGACTCAATGATCTTAAAGGTCTTTTCCAACCTTAATGATTCTACAGTTTATTTGATTGTTATTCCTACCTAATTTTACAACAACAAATTTATATCCAACATCCACATCTTCACTGATTACTGACACACTTGCTAATAAATCTTCTAAAACCCAGGTCTGTTTCTGCTGACACTCACAGTGAAGAAGGAGCAGGACACACATCTAACCCTGTCAGAAATCAGCTGTCAGCCTCAGCCAGCCCAGCAGAGCATCCAGCTCACAGCTAGCACAGATCACTCTCCAGAATCTCAGACAGGAGTATGAGGAGCAGTTTTACAAATTCCAGACAAATGGCTCGTTCTGGCATCATGACAATGCAATAAACACACATTTCAAAGCCACTTTTGTCAGGTTCCTCTGTTGTTCACTGGACAGTTGCCAGAAGGAATGAAAATGTTACCCTGGGGTGAGGTCTCTGAAGGCACTGGAGCTGGGGCTGAACTGTGCTGATGGATCTTACAGAATCTCAGTTAGGAGGATGCTGGATATTCTGAATTCCTTGTTAGACTCATGGTAAACAAGGTGATACTTTAAAAAAAATTTTTACTAGATAAAGCAAAACACAATGCTCCAATACTGTGATAGGAGATTTCTCAAAAGGGGGGGAAAAAAAAAGGAACCAGAACTAAACCAAACCCCATACTCACGAGGAAGAAAGTAACCATCAGTCAGCTGTTAAATTAAACCTGTTCTTTCTTTCAGATTAGCTACTGTCTAGTGGTCCATAATTAATATTGATTTGAAGGCAGCCTGCCCAAGGGATCCAGAACAAGTGAGCACAGCACATGCTGACAAATGAAATATCATAATGGTCACTTTGCAGCACGCCCTGAATGAGTATCTATCAGTAGGAGGGGGTTTTCCCCCCCTCAGACTTCCAAAAGGCAAAATTCTAATTTGACCAGATTTCAGACACTGGAAAATGGAACTGATACTTGAGGAAACTGCAAAGTACTGTTCCATTTTTTCAGCTACTTTAATCAGTTTTTCATGTCAAGCCCAGACTGGGTGTCTCGGGGAAGGAATTCCTCGGTGAAAGTCCATGGCCTGAACGATGGCATTAAAATCTGCATTCCTGGGTGGGTTTTGTATGAGTGTTCCATGAGCAGGGACCTCCCCACACAGGCAGGGGAAGGAGGGCAAGAGATCAGGCTCTAACCCAGGGTTTTACCAACCTGAATTTCATTTCTTGCCCTGCCACAGACTTTATATGAAACAGGGAGCAACTCTCTCACTTTTTTTTTTGGTTTACTTTCATGCCTGTGATAAGGGAGTAACAGGATCACCTCACAGAGGCACAGAAAGGATAAAAATCAAAGAGCTGAGAAAAGTTAGGCCTCTGATAAAAGTGTGATTGCCCAAAGGTTTAGAAGACCATCACCTTCTGCAGCCAGCATTCCCTGACACACTGAGAAATACAGAGGAGGGACTAAAATTCAACAAACTGAGGGGTTTTAAGCAGTGTTTTGATTCATAAATGCAAACAGTAATCTCCTCAGAGGTAAAACATGAGGGAGGGAAAAGGATTTTGAAGTCTTCTCCCTCAGTGCCACACCAAGGGGACTCTGGTGGGAGGAAGGAGTGAGTCCTTGCTGCCTTCTGCCCCTCTCCAAGTGGAGGTATCAGGGAACGTGCT
The DNA here is from genome assembly GCA_013400855.1 of Buphagus erythrorhynchus. Classification (NCBI taxonomy): domain Eukaryota; kingdom Metazoa; phylum Chordata; class Aves; order Passeriformes; family Sturnidae; genus Buphagus; species Buphagus erythrorhynchus. Next base: position 89,681 of record VZTT01056162.1, read on the forward strand.
TGGGTTGAGAGCAGCCTCAAGTGACAATTAAAAGGATAAATCAAAAATTGCTTGCACAAGGAAAGCAGCTGCTGTGTGAGAGACTCTTCACACCTTGCATTGGGCTTGCTTTCATCTCTCCAATGACTCCTGCAAGCACCAGGGTTCAGTGCAATTCCTACCCACAGCAGAATATCAACTCCTGACGTGCAGCTACTCTGAGGATGCAAGACACAGTAAACATTACATAATTCAGTAAAAGCTGTGCTCATGACCAGGACAGGAGCTGGAAAGATTTCCTATGTTTCCATAAAACATCCCATTTCCCTCTATACAATCCTATCTCAGGAAACAAAACACAACAAAACAAAATCTATTAATTCTAGGTTCTAAGACTAAAGAAGGAAATGACAAGTTATATTAAGAAAAACAGGGTGGCACTTAAAAGAAAAATCAAGATGTCCCCAATTACTAAAAGCAGATTTGTGTATCCCCTTTGGTACTGAAGCAAAACTGAAACAATTTTAGAATTACTCCTTTTTCTTCAATTTATTTTCAAACAAGAATTCTGAATGATAGATAAAACTTAATTGAAAAATAAGGAATCATCCCAGAAATCACTAATGTATTTCAGTAAGATTATTTAAACTCTTTAAACTGTTTGTTTCCAAGTCCAAAACAGTTGAAAGCTCACTGTGTAAATACTGGGCTTCTGAGCATCCTGCTGAATTCAACAGCACAGAAAACCTTCGGCATCATTAGAAATAACACATTGTTTGCATTTTTCATAAAGACATCAAGTGTATTTCATCCCTCTGAAACACAATCTCCCCCGGGGAATTATGGATGAGCAAAACCAGAACAAGTGGAAGTTTAATTTTTTTTTAAATGCCAAGAAGCCAATGGGTTAAGCTCTCAATTTATCTTTGTTTCTCCAAAGATACAACACTCTCGCAGAGACATTAAGAGCGAGACCACACCTGTGTTTCTTTAGCGGTGGCCTGCTGAAAATATTTGTCAGGCATTGTGTCAGGAGCCAGAGCACATTCCTTCACTTTATGATTAACCTTTGCAGAGATTACGCTGGGAAAGGCTCAAAGTGACATTCAGAGTGAATTAACAGCGCTCAGGCTCAAGGCTCTGCCCTTGAAGCTGCCGGTGCGTTTCAAACAAAGCCTAAGCCAGACGTGGAGTGAGTGTCCACAGGAAATAGAATCTACAGTCAAGTGCTGAAAATGAGCCAGGGACGTTTTGATATTTGGGCAGTGGTAAATTCAATACTTCATAGGAAAAGAAACAAAAAAAAAAAAAAAAAAAAAAAAAGGCAGATGAGAGAAAACGGACCCTTCTCATCAGATCTGGTCACAGGGATGAGCAGATCAGCTTCAGTGGAGTAAAACCTGAGCAGATCCTCAGCCCACATCCCACAGCACCCCAAACATCTGTGGCAGGTTCTGCCATCTCTGCTGGGCTTGGCACTGCTCCGAACCCTTCCTCCTGACAGGGTTTGCTCCCTGGATCTGTGTCAGCTGGGGCAGCTCCAGCCTTGTTTCATTGAGAGTTTATCTCGAGACTAAAGCAAAAGTCAGAGGCTGCCTGAGTCTGGGCACTCGGCCAAATCTCCAAAGACAAAGAACTTTGTCCAGCACAATGCTAATAAATGATTACACCCTCCTTTTACAAAACATTAATTCACTTGACTCGGGGCACAGGATCCCTTTTCCAAGTGTACAGTAGGGGTTTAAAGAAAAAACAAACCCATGGCAAAGCAACAGCAAAAAGCCCTGAGCAAAAGGATTTTCCTGCTGTACATTGAGCAGACTCCTCATCCCACAGCAGTGATTTGAAGCAGAAATGAAGCAGCAGGAGCGATACAGAAGTGAATGGAATGTTTCAGAGGTGTCAGGAGCACAAGGCAAAGGCTCTGGTGCCTTTCCCAGACCGGTGAGCAGCAGGAGAAGGGGGATCCCTCAACACCCAGCTTCTATTGCTGTGCCTGGGCACTGTCCTGCCCCAGCGCTCTGCCTTGGCCCTTTGCCCACGCCACGTTTCCCCCCTTAAAGCCTGGATACAGAAGAACTCCGAGTGCCTCCAGAAGAGCCAGCCCGGCCCTGCTCTGCCCGGGGTGACAGGGCTGGAACCAGCAGCCCCAAAGCTCTGAGAGGAGAACATTCCGTGTGGTTGAGCACCATCTGCTGGTACCTTGGCCATGGACACACGTGCAGCCACCTCCACCTGAGGCTCCTCTTCCAAGGAGGAAGGAGCTCCCTTACCCCACCAGCTCACCTTGCTATCTTCCCTTTTGGTTTTTTGTTATTCTTACCACTGTGCTGCAGTGTCAGAGCCTGACTTGGTTATTCAGGGGGGCTGGGGTTGGTAAGTGTTTCTGCATTGGTCAATACCTGTCTGAATGCAGCTTTACCTTTAGTTGAAATTTATTCCATCAGCTAAAAATCCTTTTCATCACTTGAGGATGAAGAGTTAGCAGCCTAATCTCACACAAAAAAAACAGATTATGTCCCTCCTGAGAACAAGGACTACCCTAAAAACTCCTGCTAAAGGACCTCAGGATAACCAGAGCATGTATGGTTTCATCTCCATTCCTTTGTATAATTCCTGCTGCCTCCTCATGAAAGGCATGAGGAGGACAAGGGAATTGTACAGTTCACCACAGTAAATTTTCAATACTACTTTAATATAAGCTTTTTTTCATGTGATTGAGAATAATTCCCCATCTTAAATTATTAAAAGACCTGTGACAGGGAGTGGTTGAGTGCTCCAGCCTCTGTAGAGTCTCAGTCCCTCCCAATGTGCTCCCATTTTCCAGACTGCTCCACAGCAGTTTGCTTCTGCCCTTGGAATGCAGCGAGCTGGCAGCTACATCCCTGCATTTATCAGGAGTCTGTAAACCCCAGATGGGAGCACAGGATTAATCCCTGCATGTTCCTAAAGCATCTGATATTCAGAAACATCTGGGATTTCTGCAGTATCCCACAGTACAGACCTTTCCTACCACTTCAGCTTTCCCAGGTGGAAGAGAAATAGCCAGGACACTGGGTCTGTCCCCAAAACCCAAGGAGCCTGGAAGTTGTGGGGTTTGGGAGAGTTGTAGGGTTTGAGTTAATCAGAAGGACTTGATATCAAGTAAATAATGAAGTTTACAGACATTCTTTCCTTGTTAAGGGACTTCTCAATACTTGGACTGTGAGGTAGTTTCTGTCAACATCAAGGATTTCTGGTTTTTTCTTCTTTTAATAAATTCCAAAAATCCTTGAAAAACACTAAGACAAAGGCATGACTCACATTCAGAATTTCCTGTTGATTTTTTTTTTTAATGACCAGGATGTCATTGGACAGCTTGTCCTAAAATAAACTGATTACAATGATTTTAAGAGACATGAGATCTAGAAAGTTTAAAGCAGCAATTCTGCATTATGAGCCCCTCTCACCAGCAGTGCTGTGAGTGAAGCCCCCAGGTAAATCTCTGGGACTTTTGAAGGTACAACATTCCCAGAAATGAGTTTTAGAGGTCCAGTTTTCACCAAAGACTGGCAAAGCTCTTCCTATAAACTGAGACTCAACAGAAACCAAACTCAAAGCCATCTCCAAAATCAGAAATGCACTTCCAGGTTTGTCCTCCTGTGGGATACCAGCACATTGGGAGGCTGACAGGAACACCAAGGGCTGCTAAGTTCCTCTTCCCCTGGAGCAGGCATGCTGGGAATGGGGAGGAATTCCCAGTCTGGATCACTTTTCCCCATGCTCCAGGTCAGAGACAGCTCTGCCACCCAGCACCACGCCCCTGTCTCCATGAGCAGCATGAGCTGTTCTCTCTCCTGGGCTGCCAGTGGCAGGGAGATGAAGATAAATGGGAAGGAAGTGTGCTAGCAAAACATTAAACAGAGAGGAAGTGGTTTGGGATGGCACTTGGAAGTGGCCCAGGAGCACAGGCCTGGCCATGGGTCCTGCTGGAGCCTGTGGAAGTTGAGGTGATCACATTTCTTACAGGAACATTAACCAGAAAAGGCAATTTTTGGGGTTTTTCCTCAGGCTCTCACATTCATCCAAAGCATTGCTCTCTTGGAAAAGCATTCTATTTGGTCATTAGATGTGGGGGATTTCTGTTGACCAGAAAGCCTGAATTTGAATGCCATATGCTCCATGAATCCAGCCAGATAACACTGATGAGCTGTGAGTTATTTCATTAGCATCATGCAGCTCCAAAGGGGGAGAGGCCACGTTAAACTCCATAAAACTTTTTGAATCCCGTGCAGGAGGGGTGGTGGGGAGAGAAGGAGACTCTCATAATCCAAATAACACATTATGAAACTCAGTTTTGGTCAGGCTGACAGGGTTTGGTAGTGAGCAAAGCTTTCACACATGCAGATTTTGCAACTGCAGAGAAAAGCCTTGGTACAAATTACAGAAGGTTAAAAGGCAGGAGAGCCTGTTCCTTGATCCATTCTGAAGTGGGGCTGATCCCAGAGTGTGAATCACAGAGCCAGCTGAACACAGGATGCTCAAAGACAGGAGCAGCCTCTTGCTTTGCACTGCTCTTGATGTCAGAGCAACAAACAGGGCAGGAGGTGGTAAAGCCTGGCCTGGGAGCACAGCCTGCATGACTCATTCCCCAAAAAGCATCTTTGAAAGTCTCACAGCTGAGAAGGAGCCACAGCCAAGAGACTCTTGCTCTCCAGAAATTTAGTATACAAGGAATAAAAATCTGTTATGGAGTTACATATGGCACTGCATCTGCAAATATTTTACATTTTCAAATGTTTAGAGAATTACAAAAATACTAACTCCTCCAGCCTCCCTGTAAATGTTCTGAACACATTTTATAGGAGCAGCAGAGGCAGGAAAATAACTTTCTCCAAAGCCAGACAGTCAGTAGCAGTTTTGAGGAGATCCAGAGCTAAAAAATACTGCAGAATATTTGAGAATGCTAATTTCATGGCACACACAGATTTACTACAACAGCATTCACCCTCACTTTTATTCTTACAGTTTGGGGATCATTATAAAGTTTTAATTAAAATTCCATCATGTATTTACGGAAAGGAGATTCGTGGCACCACCATCTTTACACCAGCTATGATAAAGCAATTAGAAGAAAATCCTTTAGTTAATTTTAGGTCCTTATTATCTCTGCATACATTTCATTATATTAATGAATATGACAGATGTTATGTTGAAAAAACCAAGGACTATATGGAAGATTGATAATGAAACATCCAGGGCAAAGGCTCCTTTTGAAATCCTGATTTAACTCTTTCTACTTATAAATTCCCAGTAAGCCTTTCAGGATGCAGAATCATCACTGGACAATTTAGTTGCTCAATCAAGTACTGCACATACAAAATTATGGAAGAAAGAGAAAGCAAAAAATTTAGGAATATCTTACAGGCTCAAATTTGCTCCCAGGAAATCAGTCCTGCACAGATGATACAAGTGAACCAAGAAAAATGAAATTCTGGTAAAAAACAGTCTATAAAGAGGAAAGTCAGTAAATTACTGACTGCAGGCTCTGCTCAGGAGCTCCTGGCTCCCATTGCCCAGCTCTGTCTCCTGAACCACATTGGTTTGTGCCACACAAACTCCAGCTGGAAAGGGCTCAGCTTTGGGTGTCCTGGTTAAACAAAAGGCTGCAGCCCAGGGCCTGGCACCATTCCAGCTGGGGATTTTGGCATCCACAGCGTGCAGCTCTCTCCTCCCTGTGCTCCAGCGTGTGCATTAACAAAAGATTTGCACATTAATAAACACGGGCTGTGCCCTCCAGGGAACAGCCAGAAAACTCCAGAGTGCTGACCTGCTGTTACTGCAGCCAGGCTGGGATGGACCTTTCCTCCTCGTCCTCCTCCCCTTCACTCCCCTCACACACTCTGAGCCCAGATGGCCAAAGCCAGGCGTGGTTTGAGGGACTTCCACTGCTGCACTCCCATGTAAGCCAGTGTTTGTGTGTTTGCTAAGGACACAGGAACTGATACAACACATCTGCTCCCACAACACTATTTCTTTCATCTGTTGGAGTTTTGGCTTCTCAGAGAGGAAGTAATTGGCTGTTAATTATGGGGGCTGAGAACTGGTCACATCACAGAACTGTGTTTGCAAGCATGATTCATGACAGCATCATTTCTCAGCAGCTGTCAGCAGTAAAGGCTTCAGCACTTACAAGAAACTATTATAATATTATACCAGCAAAGGATGAAGACAAATGCTGTGCACAGCTGAGAAAGCAGCAAACAAAATATTTTTCTTAAACCTTTATTCGATAGAGAATCAACTTGAAACATGCTGTTTCTCAGGAGAGATAAACAACAATGCTGCCAGCACAGCTTCCCAGACCATGAAACTGAAATCCAAACTCTTCAGATGTCCTCCCCAGAGCTGGATGAAAAATGAAAGACCTTTTCTCATTAATAGCTGGAAATTTTAAACTTGTTCTTAATACTCCCCAGACTGTCTCTGTTCCTGTGTCTTTCTTGTCTTGTGCTTAAATTGTTTGCTCCTTGGGGAAGACATTTTGATTTGTTATCTTCATATAGGCCCCAGGAGATCTGGCCAAAATCCAGCCCTAAAGTATTTAAAAGCAGGAAAACAATCAACCTGCATCAGATCAGAAGTCCATATAGAACAGCATCCTGTCTCCAGTGACTCCCAGTAGCAAACACTTTGGGGGAGAAAATGCAAATATCAGAGCATTGTGGACTGAACTTCTTCCTGACTGTATTTTCCCTGCTCCCTGCAGCTTAGTAAGAAATAAACAATAAGAAATAAAATGGCAATTATGGCTCTGGTGCAGAACAGAGAGATCTAAATGCCATTTATTGTTGCTGTCTCTGTGGATTCTTTCTGAGGGAGCTTTGGCAAGCCAGGGGAAGTTTGTCCTGTCAAGTGTTACCTCATCCTTGCAGATCCCATCACCTGAGGCAGCCCCAGACCCTGGGAGAAGTGGGCTGTACCCATCCCATTTCCCAGCCCTGTGCAGTGATAAACTGAATCAGTGGCAGTTCAGGTGAAAATGCTGGGCTGTACACTGAGGTGATTAAGGAATGCCTTCCATAGGGTCCCATCAGCCAACCCTGCTAAATCTGCCCACACACAAACACTTTCATCCCTTTAAACAAAGTCCAGTCTTGAAAAGACTTCTTCATAGAAACCCAACTTTAGTGCACTGATCACTGGAAGATTTGCACACAAACAGTTTGTCATAACCTCAGTGATAGGTTGGGTTTCCACAGCATAAATAAAAATGAGAAGTTCTACAGAAGCTGTGGAGAGCTCTTTTCTCCTCAGCAACAACCAAAAATCTCCTGTTTGCCAGAGCAACCACCATGAGGAAGATGATGGTAAAATGGGCAGCATAGTCATCAGCCATGGTGAAAAACAAGGTGGCCTAAAGACAACACACACAGGAACAGGGGCTTTTACAAGAAACTCCAAACTTATGTACGGGCTTCAAACTTTTTGGTGTGGTTTCACATGCGCAGTTCCCTTCCGGATAATTGATGCTGGGGAAAAGTCTGGTTTGCAGTAGGCAGGAAAAATTAAGGCTTCGTGTTGTTTGTGGGCAAAACCAAAATACCAGGACTTGAATGTAAAACACAAATGAGAAGAAAGGAAAAACAATGTTATAAAAATCCCTCAAAGGAGTTTAAAGAGAGCTGACAGATAACGACATCACCACAAAGCAGGGCTAAGACTTTTTCCCACTGAATTCTTGAGACTTTAGAGGAGAAACTGAGCAAAATGTTTGTTTCTTAATACTCAGGAAACTTTCAATTCAGG
>VZTT01056164.1:2391-27294 GCA_013400855.1 Buphagus erythrorhynchus
GTTTCAGAGTCATAGTAATTATAAGCAATCTAGAAAAATCTGTTATTTGATAAAAGTTTTACTAAATTTTCTGTTACTCTTCAACAGATATAATCTCTATTTTTACACCTACTTAATATGAAGTATGACCATAAGTGAAAACTTGAATTCTGTTCTGTATTTAAACTGTCTAGCTCCTGTCTAGCTATTTATTGCAAAACAAGAACAAATGATACCTTTGTGAATCCACTTCCTACTTTTTTTTTTGTTTCTCCTAGGCTTATAGGCAATTTAAGCCCCATATATGCTGATGTCTTCCTTTGTATGCAAATCTTTTGTCTCTGCCTTTCATAGGAATTTTTCTTCTGAGAAACCCATTCTTAAAGCAAGTATTGAGGTATGAGGTATCTAGGTTGTCTTCAGGCATTGAACAGTGACTAACAAACTGCCAGCTGTTTGGCTTTTGGACTAATACAAAATTCTTCTTCTAAAGATAATTCTCCCAAAATTTTTTAAATCTATCTCTTGCCATATTTAAGAGTCATCATCACTAAAAGCTCCAATACAGACTTGACATGGAAGAACCTCCCAAAGACCAGCTAGGATATTATTCTGACTAAATAACACACATTTAATCTGCATCTTTGCAACATCTATTCTCATGGTTGCTCTCTGTAACTTCTTCACTTTCACACATTGTTGTATTTCTAGCTGAGATTCTACCTGAAACACCTTTTAAAAGTCCAGCTAGTGAAAAATACAGTAGTTCATCAGCTGGGGAGCACACTTGCAGCACACCTTCTCACTAGCTCTGTGTTGTTTGTCACACAGTGGCGCTTAACCTTTAAAACTCTGGGATACAGTATGGGGATTTCTTCTTGCCTTCTTTGGTTAGTTTCTAACTGATACTAGCCAGAGGCCAGCTGTGAAGTGCTGAATGAACAGCACAGGGATATAGTAAAGACAGTTTGAGGAGGCTGAGGCCCTTTGTCAGCTATATGACTTTACTCAGAAGGAGATGATCTCCTCTGCAACTCCCTGCACTAATGGCAATGCTAACAATAAGCACTCTCAGCAAGACATCAGAGTCTCTTAATTTTTACCTCCTCTCCAGGGTAATTGTGACTGAAGCTAGTGACCTCCCCAGCATGCTGCAAAGCATGTCGTTTCAGTCAGAATTTTAGAAAAAGTGTATAGGAGGATAGAAGTACTTTTGTGGAGGTTAAATCACATTGGTGGATGTTGTGTTGTACCCTCCCTGGGGGAGGTCNTCAGAATTTTAGAAAAAGTGTGTAGGAGGATAGAAGTACTTTTGTGGAGGTTAAATCACATTGGTGGATGTTGTCACAGTCACTGTTGATGTTGAATGCAGGTGCAAACTGCAGGCACATGCCACCAGCCAAAACAAAGGGAATTTGTGAACCCATGCTGTAATTTGAGCCTAGATGAAGTGACTGCCCAGTGCAGTTTTCAAGGAGAAACTGCCTTAAATTTCATTGTAGGGGGACACTTTTGCGAGGTTCCTCCTAAATTCAGAACTGCACATCTTTAATAGAGAAACATAATTTCAACAAGATATCTATTGTCATCATGCAGTACTTGCTAATTAATTACTTTTTTGTGTTAAAAGGCTAGCAAAGAGAAGGGTAAGTTATTCAGTGAGTTAATCTTTCAGTTAAAAAGTTTGAGAGTCAAGTTACTTGGAAAAGCCTGGACATAAGTAATGGCCAGATCCTCTCCCCTTACTTTCCCCTCCTTCCCTTCTCACCCCTCCCCTTCCCTCTCCTGTTTCAATTTTGAATAAAATTCATATAATTATTTTCAACTGTGCCATCAGACTGTATCTTCCTCTGCTAACCCCAACTTTCTGAAATAGCATCTTCAAAACTCTCTTTCTGAAGGCTGAAATCAGTCCAGTTTTATTTGCTTGCCAATAACATTTTTTAAATTATTATTATTATTTTGTAACCCAAATGACTTAGAGACAAAAAATTGTTAATGCTTTTTCTATGTTCTCTTGTCACTGGGAAAAAAGCCAAGCCCAGCTGCCCTGCTTTATCCTTTCCTACATTGGATAGCACTATGCTCTGCTTGGTGAGGAGGTATTTGCTAGGGACCTGCAGAGCTGTGAAATTATTCTTAGTTTCTGGATACATCTCAGGTACAAGGAACTCATACTATAATTTGGTGTCCATTCAGATTAATTTCGATGTACGTCTTTGACAGTGCACAGAGCTATATCTCTAACAACACAGAGGCACTGCCAGACTATCAAATTAAGTTTAAAGGTGTTTTAAATGCTTTATTCTGAAAAGTAGAAAAGCTATAGAGATGGCTTTATGGCTTTTGTTGTTTGGCATCTTAATATATGCTACGATGTAAAATATTTTTATTTAATTAGTGATTGTTAAATGAAATTATATAAATAGTGGAAAACAGTCTACTCCTTCCATAGAGAGGAGAATCACCTCTATTACTGGCCAAGAACACTAAGGATGCTGCTTCTGTATATTTAAACACAGAAAAGAAATAATGAGGTCATTTAAGAAGATAAATGTCACACTAAATGCATTAGGCAGCACTTCAGTTTTTATGTAGAGCATAAGCTTAGTCAATAATATCACCCAGACACAAATTACACTATGTGACACCTGGACTCTTTAGATCTAGTACAGCCAATTACTCGGAAGAAGTGCACGGAGTCTTGCACACAGATTTTCAGTTTCAAGCTTTTGAAGACTGGAGATGAACACATAAATGTATAGTTAAACCTTTCATGTTCCTTACCAGAGTGCCTGTTTTGGGCTATCAGTTGCTGAAGTAAACAAATAAGTAATTTAAATCTGCAAAAGAAGATTTTCAACAGGTGCAACTTGGCCAAAGTTTATTAATTTAGGTGCAATTTTGGTTTGCCCGCTGCTTGCATGAGGAGTAAATCCTTAGAGTTACTTACACTAATATGGAATCAGGATAGATCTAATAGGTCAACAGCCTTTAGAAAAGGGAGTTAATGCTGAAGACACACTCCTATGAGGTCCCAGTAACTTCAGGAGTGACATACTCAGCACAGAGCCTGTCAAAGCCAATATTCTGTGTGTGACTCACTGCACTGTCTGTCCCACTGTATGCCTTAATTTTTTGTTTTTATAACATTATATATGTCTACTCTTTTCATCAAAGACTAACATTGTTGATAAAATATATACAGTGTTTAATATTTTAAAGAAGCTCCTTAGTGGAGAATTACAAGTCTTGCACTGATACTTTTGCTTACAGTTAAAGATAGTATCTCAAGAAAAATGGCTTGCCAAAAATTCAGAGAGCATTGATTTTTTCCCATTTAAAATTTTTCTGAAGTTTTGAGTCACATTCCATCAAGTCAACATGATCTGGTTGAACTATTTTGTGGTTTTCTGAATTTACATGATTAGCAGAGTATGAAAAGGAAAAATATACTCAGTGAAACATTCAGTTTGGATGTTTGTACAACATGCGCTGGAAACAACAGTGACATTTGTCTCAAAGGTCTGAACATGGCCTATGTCCCTGTCTGGGCTTCAGCTGGGATAAAATAAATTTTCTTCTTAGTAGCTGGTACAGTGCTGTGGCTTGAATTTAGTATGAGAATAATGCTGATAACACACTGATGTTTTAGTCAATGTTCAACAGTGCTGACTCTAAGCCAAGGACTTTTATATTACCCATGCTCTGCCAGCAGGCAGGTGTGCAAGAAACCAGGATGGAGCACATCCAGGACAGCTGACCCAAACTGGCCAAAGAGATATTCCATACCCCAGAGCACCATGCTCAGTATACAAACTGGGACAATTACCCATAATGGGGCAATCACTGCTGGGGGATGGACTGGGCATTGGTCAGCGGGTGGCAAGCAATTATGTATCGCTTATGTTTCTTGGGTTTTGTTCCTCACTCTCTCTTCTTTTCATTAGAACTACTAATATACTTGTCGCTATTATAATAATTATTATTATCATCATTAATGTGTTTAGTTTTTTTTTTTTTTCTTTTTGCTTGGTTTCAATTTAAATTGTTATTATCTGAGCCCTCAATGTTTAAATTTTTTCTTTCTAATCTTCTTCCCTCCAGTGGGGCTGGAGGGAATATGAGCAGCATGATGTGTGCTGCTTAGTTTCTGGCTAAGGTTTGACTACAACAGTAGGCGAAGACCTGCATTTATTTTTTTCTTTATTCTGCAAAATATTTTTTTAATCTTTAACAGCCTCTCAAACTAGCAGTATTCAAGGCACAGAGGCCTTTATTGTGCCAACGGAATAAGTAGCAAAGTCTAAATAAAGTTGATCAGATTTCATGTTAGATTTGTAGTGTGTTCCTCTTCTGAAAGAGTAATTATTTCAGTAATTGTTTTAAACACTGTAGTGTCACTTAGATAAATTGAAATATTTTGAATAATCACCATATGATACCAGAGTACTTTATTTTAAGACTGGTCCTGTTCCCAGTTCCTAGAATAACAATGCCTCATTGACAGATTACTTTGGATATGTCCACACTAGGAAGCTGAATCAAGAATCTGCAGCTACTATGATTAAATGCATACACATTTGTTGTGATTTTTCAGCCCAGCTCTTATCCCTTGCTCACATGTACTCTCTCTGTTTTGGTTACTACGGTGTAATTACCTTACATCAGAAGCTAAAGAGAAATTCCAAAGAGATTTCTGATGGAAAGGGATAAATTGATTTCCTGAAAATCTTCAGCAATTTTGTAGAAATAATTTATCTTGTTAACGTGAAGTCTAGGGTAGAGCACCTTTCCATGTTTGGCAGTATAAATTTCAAAGCAATGTTCCAAGGTGCCTGAAATGGTTTCAGCAAAACAGAGGCTTCTGTTTTTCCATATCATCCACAGCAAGGAAGCCTAATAGCTTACAGAGTCACTGAATCAATGTTTGCAATCCATTTCCTTAAGTTCTGTTTGCATAGCTTTATAAAAAGGCTTTTATGAGGCAGAAGCCTGCTTCTGGCCTTGGAGCTGCAAAATTTGAGGCCAAATTACTACGGGGAGAAGAGGCATAAGCTTGATAACCCAGTGCCTTCAGCACACTTAGGACTTTATGCTTTATGATACCACATGCAACCATTCCTCATACACAACCAAATTCAGTCCTGGCAACAGCTCTTCACTGATACCTTAGATTACTGTCAAGTTAATGCTGTGTTTTTTCCAGCCATAACATCCACTTTATCTCTTTCAGGTATAAACAAAACAGTGTCTCTTCTTTTGTCTACTTAATCAAGGCAGTTTTTCCTTATTTTCTTCAGAGTCTGGCTAAATTAACTGAAATGACCTGCAAGGTTGTTGCTATCTCCCGACTGGATCAGAGAATGTAGGCATTGCACTACAATCTACTTTAATCCCATTACAGCCATGTCACTCCTAGGCCTTCATTGTGATTAGACAGTTAGATACCAATGGCTTTCTAATGGATTTATTACAAGGCTCATGAAAATTCTGCAGTGTTAGCTGCTTGCCTTTTCGTTATAATGAGAAATGAAACACTGTCACGGGAATCTGATAATTTAATAACTTTCATAACAATGTTAGGAGTGGTAGTGGAAGAAATTAAACATGATTTGCTGCTGAGGCTAACCTGCTCCATGAGTTGGCCTTGTGGCTATTTGCAGAAGCATTTTAGCTATTACATAAGCAAAGGTGACTGACCAAACTTTAAAATTAATGTGTTTTTTTTGCATCCCCAAGAAAAGTGAGTAGCTGAATGATGTCACAGTACCTGAAGAATTAGTCAGTAGTTTGGGAGCAATGGAAATAAAGGGGAGGTGTTTTGTTACAGCCTCTGAAAATACTAGCTAGAGTTTAACTTATCAGGAGGAGATGGGGATTGGTGGCATCTTACATCTGTGAGCAAGTCACTCGAATTTTATCACAACAGTCCACTTGCCAAATTAAGACCCAGGGTGATGTGAACTTTCCTCAGCACTTTCATCAGTTCAAGCTTAAATGTCTCACATCTTGTGTGTGAGACACCACAGCACTCCAGCAACTACCTTAAACAATCAACCAAGCAGTTGATTAATTAACAGTAAATATTTACCTTAAAAAAATCCTAATTATGATCTTGATTTACATGACGTGTAACAGGGAACAAATGGGCTCAGAGTGGGTAGTGGGTAAAATCTTCCAAATGTAGAAATATCTATTCACTGGCCTTTTCTTTTCATGACACTGGTGGGCAGATGTATATCACAGTAGAACCAGCGCTCATTTTTCACTCCTGTTGGCAGATGGAGAGGAGCCAAGGACTGAGTACACCTCTGAGGTTTTATTACCTAATATTTCCTCTTGCCTGATCCCTGTCAGGCAGCTGTGAGATTCCCTGGATGGCTGCTATGTGTGAGCTTGAATGGCTGTGGTCATGACCACAGACATTTTGTGCATAAAGGCTTTCATACTCTAATACTGTCTCTCGAGTGTTCTTCACAGGCTTTTAAAAGAAAAAAGATGATTTAATGTATATTAACATCTGAACCCAATTAGCTAAGCTAATGAGAAAGGTAAACAAACAAGATGTCCAAGAATTAATCTCTTCTCTGGATCTACATAGCTCTGAGATTTGATGAAACACTGAGATTTTTGATTTAAAAGGGACTGGTAACTAGGCAGATTATTTTAAAGTGAGGCATACTGACTCAAAGCGTTGAATCTTTGTGCTATATTTTGCAGATATAACTGCCTTGCTGTTTACTTTACTGTAAGGATTTTGCCAGCATCCACTGCATTAAAAAATAGATTTCTCTGGCTCCCCTGGCCAGTTTCACAATTTACAATTTCAAGGAAATTGTACTGTTCCAAGAAGGAGCTGACAATATTTTTTTCCTTCTCTTTTTTAAGTCTTTTCATCTCCAGCATATAAATTGCAGTAGACAACATCCTAACTCTTTGTTTTGATAATATAAAAATCCTTTAATATCAAATTTAGATAAAATCAGATTAAAAAAATATGTAATGTGTGTATACATATATTAGTGTATAAACACAGTGTCTTACAATTAATATTAACATTTTATCTAGATGTCAAGTGAAATGAAATAGGGTGATACATTTGAAATGAAATGTTTTGGCATTATCATACTGAAACAAGAAGGATGAAATGATTCATTTTGACACTTTCCTGTACAAAATTTCTTCAAAATTGAAATGTTCATGTAGAAAAACTCGATTTCAACAAGACTGAATTTCTGGAGTTGTACAGTGTTCTGCTGAAACATTTTTGAGCAGCTGTAGGTGGAACCTGTGTGTGTGTGTGTGTGTCTGTTTGTAAACTTACCTTTCAGCAAGATGAAGGCTACCAGGCATGTTAAATCCACCATTCACTTTGGAAACTGTTCATGAATTATGCAACTTCATCTGAGTCACACTGTGACAAGACAGGGTCAGACCACAGCATGAAATATTTTGATATGTGTCCTCTACTAACGAGACTCCCACACAGAACTAGCACAAACATCCCTCCACCTAGAATGATATCAGTATTAGGAATTTTTCCTCCAGGAGGTGTTTGGGGATCAAATGTGCCTGAGCATGTAATACAAATGGAGAATTTGGGAGTTATGGCATTTCCTAACAGCTTTACTAGAGCATTTATCTGGTAAAACCAAACATGAAAGAATTCTGTTTTGTGATTTATTACCAATTTAATTTCATAATACGGATGATCACTGGTGGTGGTTCTTATTGTGGCACTTAGTTTGCATTGCAACACAAAAGGATACCATTTTCCAAATATAAACCCAAGCCACAAGAGACGTTGCAGGAATGACTTTATGTTCTAAGCCAGACAAAAATCACACTCGTAAGCTACAGAAATAAATATGAAGAGTGTATGTGGATGCTTGGTGCTGAGTGTGGCCCCTGGTGGTTCTGCAGGGCAGGGAACATGCACTGCCTGGGGAGGAAGATGCTGGAGGGCTGCTGGGGGCACAGGCTGCCCTTCAGAGAGGGTGTGTGGGTGTGTGACCAGTACCACCTGGGAGCAGCTGAAGATGGGCTTTAGAAATTCATAAGTGTTTATTAATGGTTTGCATGTCTAGCATTGTGGTTTATCTGCTGAATTACATTGATCCTGAATGTGCAGTGTGCTGATTGCTTGTTAAGTACGTGCCATTAATAATTCAAAAAACTGCTTTGGTTTAAATTACATGAGCAGTTTTTGCCTGTGACAGATATAAATTGGATCATTCGAATCCAGGCAGCAGCTTTGAGAAACAGTTTAAAATTTCCTGTACTTTCATTTATCCTCAAAACCACCAATGACTGATACAACTCTTCAATTTAACTATATTACTATGTGGTTGTATTGTTGAACAGCTTATTCCTTGACTAAAGTTCAAGAGTTATGTTCTGCAGCTTGTATATATTGTTTCCATACCAATTAAAATGTTAAAATTGTGATTTCAAATACCATTTAATTTATAATAGATTCTGAGAGAAACCAAATCTTCCTTTTGATTAACAGTAAATTTTAATATACTCTTATTTTTCCTGACCTAGGAATTTTTTGATTTTATTTTTTAAATTTATTCTCTGCATTCACTATCCAAGGTTTCTGTCCATGCAATATTAAAATAAAATTTAGAAATTACACCCAAAAAAGCAAAAATAAAAAGGAATTTTTTATCTAATCAAGTTTTATTTTTTTAAATAAAGGTAAGTCTTGACATCAAGCTTCTTTTTGCACTTTTTGTATCTTTACAGGGATTATCAAAACTCTCGTAGTGAGATTTAATA
Organism: Buphagus erythrorhynchus; assembly: GCA_013400855.1. Classification (NCBI taxonomy): domain Eukaryota; kingdom Metazoa; phylum Chordata; class Aves; order Passeriformes; family Sturnidae; genus Buphagus; species Buphagus erythrorhynchus. The sequence continues at coordinate 11,158 of VZTT01056164.1, forward strand.
TTTGCACACTGCAGCTGACATAGCAAGACATGAAGTTCATGTGAATGGTATACAACTCACTGATTCATTTAATGTTTTTTTTACTTTAATTTCTTGTTTTGAAGATAAAAAAGGCCCAGATGAAAGAGAGACAATATAAGTTTTTTGTTTATGGCATTTTATGGTCAAATAAATGCCCTCTAGCTTTCCACACTATTCACCAACAACAGTCAACATCAAAACTAATGTCATAATGAGGGTGGATCAAGTCCTATGAATAAATAATTAAATCTATTTTCATTTTAAATTCAGTGTCACTATGAAACAGAGACAACAACAAAACCCAGCAGCAATTTCTCTAAAGAGTAATAATAAAAATAAAAAATATTTTGATTCAGAAGGGTATAAAGCACATCAGGAAGTACTCAACAGGACTTGTAAAAAATGAATAGAGGGAATTTAGGATTATTCTATGCACTAATGAAACAGCAAGTGATTATAGAACTTGTGTTTTCACAAAGAGGCACAAGGAAAATGCTAGCTAGACTGAGTCAGCAATAGCCCTTACTCTTATGTGAATGTTTATAACAAACAGTATGAATCTTTATAAGGGTGTAGACAAAAGGGACTACATGGTGTTGATAAACTGCAAGTTGAAAACATATATGTAAAAGCTGCTGATGGACCTCCATGGACTTTTTTCCAGGGACAGCAATGGAAACAAGGAGCTGCAGGTAGAAAATACATAACCAGGAAAAAAGAAATGGACTGGAAATACTGTTTTATTTTGTTTGTTTTTTTTCATTTGTCTTGGCATCAGCCAGAACCATATGGTATAACATTTAGTGCAATGTATGTATACAAAATTAAACTCCTCTAGGTCTGTAATAACACGCATTTCTGCTAACAGACAGTAAATAATTGCTTGATGATTCAACTCCATAAGAAGATTTATCAAGGCTGTTTAAGCCTTTCCTGTTAATTAACTTTAGCGGTAACAAGTCTACTTTTCCAAAATCCTTCAAAATGTTTCTCCTGATTTTGAGCCTCTACAGTGCAGGTCTATCAGTCTATCAACCAGTAAAGTAAAATAAACCTTTTTTTGGAAAGCCATGGAAATTAATATGAAGTACAGACTTCAGGTATGTCTACAGCTGTTTGATGCCTGTTCATATTCATTGAAATATTGGTTTTCTAAAATGGCATAGAAAGACATTTTTGCTGAGATAGACCAGAACTCCTCATAAAAATATAATAAGCACAGCTATGGATGGTTTAGAAAGTTTTGCAGTTCCAAATCATAAAACAATTAGAAATATTTTGAAGTGATGTACCTTTCTGAGCTGTAACTAGTTTATATGAATGCTTAATATCAACACCTCCGTGTATTTGAAAGCTGTCTTCCAGTCTATTCTTTAAAATAAGAGCTTTGTAAAATCTATTCTACCTCCTTTCATGGAAACCTCCTGATTTTGGCGAATTGAGTTAGCATTGTAGCAATGCAGAATTTGTTCACAGCAGTCATGATCATGTTGTTCTGAGTACACATACACTGTATGTGTATGGATCAGCTGTCTTCCAGATTACATGCTTGTTGTCAGTGCCTTTTGGGATAAGGTCTTAAGATTAAGTCCTCAGGATAACTTTTTTGATTTAGCACAAAGATAAAAAGTCTGAGTGAGAGTTTAGGACTTTAGTCTTTGCGCAGGGAGATGGGAGGTTCAAACTAGGATGACAGCACATGGCTTTATTTGGTGAGAAATTGATGTGGGTGTATAGTAAGAAGGTGGAAGAGGGATAAATAAAGAGTATGAGTATCAATATTTTACTTGGTATGAGCAAGTAAAATATTTTATTAAATTATGATAAATATTTTTGCACTATGTTTTTATTTTCTTGAAAATTTAAGCATTTACAAATGTGTATTGCATCCCAGAAGTGTAACAGCTTTTTCTCTTAATGGTATTAGGATTTGATATTAAATACTAGAAGACTTTGTTTAAAATTGCTTTAGTGCAGATCAATACCTTTAAAGATAATTTACAAAGATAGAAGAAAAAGTCATGATGAGGTTCCTCTGGGGAGTCCCAAATTCCATGGAAAAAGGGTTAGGTTCCAAATATGTCAGAACAATTCTAGCTGCTAGTAACAATGGTTAAAAAACCCCACTGTCACAGATAGTTATCCTTGCATTTAGTGTACAGCAGTGAGAAAAGCAAATCAATGCCTTAATGTATCATTTCCTGTGAAATGCTGTCAATTTCTTAATAAAATCTTTGCATTAGGTATTGCTAGAAAACTTGAAACCTTGAATACTTAAAAGATAAGTGTGTTGAACAAGAAAGAAAAGAAAAAAAAAGAATAAAGAAAAAAGAACTGATTTAATGTAAGGCTAAAACTTAATAATATCTTGTAATGAAATCTGGTATGAAGGTACAGGTAACATTATGTAATATAACTTTGAGAATTGCTTAAACCTCAGGGAATTATTTTTAAATGCTTGTAAGCAAAAGAAGAAACTGATATCAATTAATGGGATAATAGTGCAAAACAATTTGCTTCTGGTTTGGTGTTGGCAACATTGCACCATTAAGAATTGAAGAAATGACATCTAAAACACATACCAAAGATGAGATATGAACCTTCTGAAAAGAAGATAATGAATCTATGGTATTCTGATACATCAGCTTTGATTCAGTGTATGTACCAGAGCATACAAAAAAGCAAATTGCATGCTTCTTTTAAGTAACTGAAAGGGGTTGTTTAGTGCTTGAACGCTGAAAAGATTCCAATATCTGCTACAGTAACTCTTAAAATGGTGTCCAGCTATTGTAATGGAAACTAAAGACACACATGAAGGAGGCCCAAGAAAACTCCAAGCTTAGCAGTTCTGTGAAACACAGGAGAACACAACTAAAAATGCAGCCCTTTTATCCAAACCACAGTGACAGCAGGAGAAGGGAGAACAGAAGCAACCTAGAATAACAGCCTGAAAGCAGTAAATAGAGAATATGCAAATTAATTTTAAATAGCACAGTCCATTTTATTTATTTTACTTTAAAAAAGTTGTGTTCAATAACATTAGTCAATAATGATAAAAGAAAAAGGTAATTTGCTGAGCAGAAAGGTTTAGTGGGGTTATCTTGCACCTGGAAAGCAGCTCTAATTTTGCTGTATGAGATTTATTCTGGTTACAGGCAGGGTTCAATACAATTATGGAAGTTTCTATTGACTTAAACCATTCTTGTTATTAAATTCTCATCATTGAATCAATCCTGGTCTGGGTTTTAATGAACTTAAAAAAACAGGCAGAATATTAATTGCAAAACTATTATATGTTAAACATGTCACACTTCTTTTCTATGCTCATATGAAATCATCAAGCATAGTTCAGACAATGAGGCTCTGATTACTCAGCAGCTACATTTGAACAATATTCTATTCTTCTGTATTTTAACCTGATACCCTATTTATAATAAACAGTGCTGCAGAATAAAAATAAAATACATTTTCCAAATTCTGTTGTGAATAAGGGCAGAGTCTTGATCAAAGAAGAGTAGCTATGGTCTTACATCATAATAAATTAAATGAGATCTGCCTTGCAAAACTTCAGCATCTTCTTCCAAGACTCTGTGCCCATAGAGCCTTTCTTAATACTGGTCATTGTCATTTTGCCAAATTTCTTTTGGCAAAAAATTTCTTTTCTTTTTGCCTTCCTTCCTTCCTTCCTTCCTTCCTTCCTTCCTTCCTTNTCAAGTGCCCTAATACCATAGAGATGTCTCCAGTGTGGCCAGCAATCACACTTTTTTCCCTACAGAAAAAGGTATTTTCAGTGAGAAACTGGGTAGCTGAATGCCATGCACATCTCCATGTTGCTAAAGTTTGGAGAGATCTTTCAGGGGTTAATCCATAGGAGATGACTAATACCAGGGATGGTGACTAATATTAAAGTTAGTTCTTCCTGCTACTTCTTATGATAATATTTGCAGTACAGTATCACTTTTTCTTAATTTTTTTCTCCTTTTCAACAGACATTCTTCATCTTCTTAAGTGTTTATGCTAATAATCTTATGTAAAATCACTTCAGTCTAGCAATTATTAAACTACAAAATGTTGCTTTACAGCAAACTGTACACAGATGATGTAGAAATTATTAATATCTCTAGTATTGTTCATTTGTTACTATGGAAATACTGTTCCTCTATAGAGCACTTAGTAGACACTGTATTAGTGATGCAGCCAATGACAGAGAAAGCCTTGGCAAGCACAGTGGTAAAATTAAGATGTATATTGTTAGAGATCTGCAGTTTCAGCATAAATACATAGAGATGTATTTATTTCCCTTGCCTTTCTTATGCCTTTCTATGCTAAAAATATCCAGTTCAAGTGGCAGCCTATTTGGACATAAACTTTACAAGTCAGTTATTGAAATATCTTATAAAAATGCATTCTAAATCAAAAGAGATGCTGGGGAAAAAAATAAGAAACTTTACCATTTTTGTTATTCATGTAAGTAGAAGTGTATCTTCCCTACTAGATGTATCTGTTGGATTTGTTTTGTTCTATTTGTTACCAGAGTTAATGTTCTTCTGCCTTCATGTGATATAAAAAAACCTTTCTGTATTTATCATCCATATTTCTTTTCCTTGTATATAACCACATTATTTGGAGGGAAAGAGAAATCTGGAACAATAAATAGTTCCTCTAAGACTTCACTGTAAGCACATTTACTCCTTTCTGATGTCTGAATTTTCCATGCCTAATGTTCTGAATGGCCAGATTATTTTTTCCTCTCCAGAAGCTGTTAGTGTCAGGGAAGAGATGGAAATATTTTTGGTGTGAAAATAATTTTTTGTTTTAATTTTCAAAGTGTTTTATGGCTTGGTACCTCCATATTTGCACATACACATGCTGGGAGACCAATGGGCAAGAACGCCCATTCTTCCAGCTTCAGTCCAGCAGGGTTGTCAAATATGTATCTATAATATTTTCCCAGAACACGTCATGCTCACTATTTATGAACATCATGAAAGCTACTTCACTGGTCTCATTCAATCCTCCTATAGGACACTTTTGCAGAGATGACCCAAAAAAACTCAGCATACATTGTGGTATTGGCAGGAGTGACTGCTGCTTATCCTGATCTTCTGAGCATCTCATGTTCTCTGCACCACATTGCCTCTTGCTCATGTTTCAAATGTGCCTGCAAAGCACAGCCATCTTAAGGACATGAAGAATCCTGGCTGGGAGTAAATGGGGATCAGCATGGGCTACTTTATCCACATAGGTGTATCAGCTCACCAAATACCTACTATTTGTTTTGTTTTTCTGATTTGTTTTATGTTTTCTGGCTTAGAGAAGCCATAGTTTGTGGCTTGCTATTGACAAACATCAATAGCAACACTGATAATATATAGTGATAAACTAATACACATTTTAGAGAGGGAAAGTTCCATTTTCTTCTCTAATTACAAAAGTACTATGATTTTAAATAATGAGATTTCTATTTATAAATAAACATTTTCTTTATTAAGATTTAGAATAGAGGATAAATTATTTGAAGATAAAACTTTATTGCATCATGTGACATTATATGTGTGGCTAGCTTGGACTCTGGTCACAGTGAAAATAAACAGAAGTTTTGTAGGCTTTGGAAAGAAGATCTGTATTCTACGCTGTGATGGAGACATCACCTTAATTTATTTCTAGTATTTCCAAAATTTAACTTAAAAGACTGAGAATGCCACATAAATGGAGTTCAGTGGTCCTTCATGCAAACACCCACGGAAGACATGCTGAAAAAGAAAACCTGTAATACTTGTCATGCAAACTTCATGAAGTTCAACAGTCCCTTGCAAGGTCCTGCACCTGAGTCAGGACACTCCCCAGTATCAATACAGGTTGCAGGAGGAATGGATTGAGAGTAGCCCTCTGGAGAAAGACTTGGAGATACTGGTGGGTGAAAAAAACTTCATGACCTACCAGTGTGCACTGGCAGCCCAGAAAGAGAGCCATTCTTGGGCTACACAAAAAGAAGGGTGACCAATAAGTCAAGGAGGGTGGTCATGATTACTCTACTCCTCTATTGTGAGACATCACCCTCAGTACTATGTCCTGCTCTGGAAGACCTGGACATGTTGGAACAGGTCCAGAGGAGACCCATAAAAATATTTAGAGGCCTGGAGCACTTTTGCTTTGAAGAAAGGCTGAGAAAGATGAGATTGTTTGGCCTGGAGAACAGAAATCTCTGGGGAGAACATATTGGAGCCTTTTAATATATAATAGAGTATTGTAAGAAACATGCAGAGAGGTTTTTTGCCAATGCCTGTGATGACAGGACAAAGGACAATGGATTTCAACTAAAAGAGGGTACATTTAGAGCAGATATAAGGAAGAAATTCCTTACTGTGAGGGTGGTGAGACACTGGAACAGGCTTCCCAGAGAACCTGTGGATGCCCCATCGCTGGCAAAGTTCAAGGCCAGGCTGAATGGGGCTTTGCACAACCTGGTCTAGTTGGGAAGTGTCCCTACTCATGACAGGGAGCTGGAACTAGGGGATCTTTAAAGGTCCTTTCCAATCAAAAGTGTTCTATGATTTTTGGGGGTGGTTGAATGAGTAGGTGGGTGTTGTTCTATAAAATTTATGTTTGTATGAATGAACCATGGCAATACAGAGCTCTAATAGGTAGTCAAAATTATTTTTATGTGTATGATTTCAGGCACATGCATTTAAGTGTGAGATAATAAAAAATGCTCACTGTGACACTGACCTGGAGGAGCTCCATAAAATCACTTAATGGTCTACATCACAGCTTCAAATGATTCAGTTCATTAGAATTAATGAGGGGTGGTAGATCTGGAAAAGATTTCATATTGGATATGGTCATAGTCATTTGTTCTGTTCACTAAATAACTATGTTACCTCACTGGCACAAATCTTTCAATTTTAACATGTTATTTTTAAGCTGCCTTTAATTTTAGAGTTTGTTTTGATAACCTCTGTTGGATGCAATATCCAAAATAGTTCACTCTGAGGAATAATATATAATTTAAAAAGGCATAAAAATATGCCGTTCCAGTTCCCAAATTACACAATTTTAAAATGTTACATAATGCATAAACAGCTTTGATTAATCCATTTAGTCATTGTATTATATTACGATGTTGACATTTCATTAACTTCAGGATTGCTGTAGAACTCAGAGAGAAATCAACTAACTTTTAAAAATTTTACTTAGTAAAATCAAAAAACACCCCAAAAAAGTCTTCTTAGACCTAGTGTTATAAAGAAATATCTTCATACAACGTGCTTTTATATAATCAACATTAATGCAAGAAAAACTATCTAGATTCCTGTGGGAATCTGAAACACATTTCATCTGGCTCCATCATTATGGAAATTTTGACCATTGGCTCTTAATTAGGTGTTCTCATTTGCATGATGAAAGTTTCTGAATTGGACTAGACACCATTCATAGCTCTATTTAAGTTGCTTTGTAGGGAGCAACTTAAACTTACAACTGCAACTTACTGCAGTAAACAGGGAAAAGAAAAATCAAGACCTTGGCACTTATATTGCATATTTAACATGCAAAAAAAGACTTCCTTAGGGCTAAAGCAACCATGGCTAGAGATAGCAGTTGCCACTGTGTTCAGCTGAATTAAATCTTTCTGAGGAAATCCACTGCTGGTCCTACCAGCTAAAATATTGAAAATAATCTCATGATGGATGGGATGGTAGCAGTTGTGACCAGCCTGGGGCTGTAAAGCAAGAAGATTCAAAAGGGCAGGGATCTTTTGCAACAGTGCCCTTTTCAACTCTGATAGGTAAGAAAGAGGCTGCTCAAATGATCACAGACATTGCAGAAATTACAGAGCCATGTCTTATTTCATTAAAACCAAACAAAAAATCATCTTCTAATAGTCTTGTCAGTGCTCAATTAAGAACCTATATACAATGCAAGGAAAACTCAGATGAGTTAAAATCAAAAATAGAATAAAAAATTACCTATTTAAAAAAAAAAAAAAATCATGCCACCTTAAATGAAACCTTGAGGATGGTGATCTGAGTGTGTAAGATTGAATAAAGGTTACAAGTATTATCCACGCTGAGATTACTGGTCTCTGACCTTATCCTGGGGCTAGCTGTAAAGCCTGACTGGATATTAGCATATATAATGAGAAAATACATCATATCATTGACTTAATCAAAATATGATAATTAATCACTGCTGTATCTGCCTTTGGGAATGAAATTTTTCTAAATGTTAATTAGCCTACAAAAGTAACAAGTGAGCTTTTAAATCTCCTTTACCTCTTTATTAGCCTATGAGCTAAGAACCTCAAGAGAGCCTCAACTTCTGCCTCCTCATTTTGACTCCTTGTATTTTGCCCAAGTATCAGACAATTGGATCTCTTTGTTGAAAAGTATCTATTGAAACCAGTGCTCTGTGAAGAACAGAAATGAAAAATTATTGCAGAAGCTAAAACTAGAATTGATATTCTGCCTGAATAGCATGTCAAAACAATATGATTTGTATTTTAATTCAGTTTATGGCTCAGGTGAAATTATTAATTTAATGTTACAAATCTGATAAATTCTTGCAACTCATTTTTCACTGTTGAAATAATTGTAATAAGCATTATTTAAATCACTCCATTTGCTTCAGACCAGACTTGCTATCATGAAGCAGCAAAAACTAACCAACCAAACTCAAAAGCAAACAAAAATCCCACAAAAAACTACCCCAAAAACGACAGGAAAATGTGAACTGGCTAGATAGGTGTTCCTTGAAGTTTAGGCCACTAATTATTTTGACAAAGTGGGGGCAAGGGAGATAGATTGTTTTGAAAAAATATTTTGAATTTTCTAAATATTTTTTAAAGACTAATGAAAAATTCTGTCCAGAAAAAGAAATTTCAGAAGGTAGCTCTAAGAAAATATCAGATTACATATATAGTTTCAGTCATTAAGGTAAATAGATTTTCAGTTCTATATTTTTGTTTTTAAGAACAGCTCTTAAGAGACCATAGAAGCAGAACTAAGACTTATGTTTTAGACAGAAGGGCTTTGCCAATATCTTTAATTTGTACAGATCCAAATATGAATCCTACTTTCTTCCTTCAAATCTCCAGGTTGTTGAGGTGAGGATTCAAGGTATTTATTTCCAAGATGCAAGATTCTTCTTCTCTATATTCCCAAATATCCAGGACTGGCTGTGTGACAAAAAGTCTCAGAAGCCCTCTCACCCTGTCATATTCAAGATCAGTCATTTCACACTGCCAGCAGGCCCTTTCTTAACACAGAACTAAAAGTGTTGGTAACACTTGCTTTTGCTAGAATCCCTTTAGGACTGTGTGATAGGACCAGGAAATATGTGTATGATGAGATGCATTCTTTTTAGAGATACAGTTGTCATTTAGAAAAATGTGAAAACGAAATATAAATAAAAATAAGAACCTTCCTTCATACACGTAATGTATATATTTATGCATGCATGTATAAATAGATATATACACACACACTCCTTTTTGTGTGCAATGCCTGTGCATGTTTCACAAATAAAGCCCCTAAAGTAATGAAAGAAATATTACAAAGCTATGTAATGGGCGACATTCCTCTGGAAATATACCATTAATTATGATGAATTCTCAGTATTCGTGGGGTTGCAATATGTAATCCCTTAAGAATTCTGTTGTAATTTAGCATTAATTAATTTCCACCTACAACAAAGCATTCCTTAATCTTGAATAATGTAGTGCTTATTGCCTTTCTTGCTAACATCTCTGATTTTTTCCAGTGTCTTTCTCCTTTTACCTCTAGTAGTCAGAAGGTTATACTGTGTATTTTTAGACATCAATACACAGAACTAAGATCTCCCTACTACCACTCAGACCCAAAGTAATTTGAATGCATTATTTATCCCTTGAGTAATTTGCCACAACTAATCCTCACAAGCAGGTCTAATGCTGGATCCTCTGGGATATTCCTCATTTCTGATTAATATGAACTGTGAATGCATCTCTTGAAAAAATACACCAGTGGGGTATTGCTATGAGGCTTCTTCAATGCTGCAACCCAGCATGCCTGCTTTCCAGAACCCAAGGAGCTGTATCAGCTTTGTCAAACACGAGGAGCCCTGTGACACAGGTGGGGGAATGCCCTGACCTCAGCCCCCCAGGCGGGCAGCAGAACAGCTCTGAAAGGTTTGGAACACGGGCTACACACGGCGATCCCCATCTGGCACTCCTTGATCCCAGACCTGAAACCAGCTAGCGTATCTATCCATACTGTGTGTGTCAGGCATGTAGAGAAATGCCTCGTTTTAACCTCTACTAAATCTGTATTTATGTGGTGGCAGTGTAACTGGAGTTCTCTCTCTGCAGAGGTGTGTCTGAGCCAGGTCAATCTATGATGATGTTTCTTTCTCGCTTTACTACTCAGCTGATCACACCATCAAACCTAACAGGGCTGCTACATTCTTTTTGGAGGGTGTTTAAAATATTCCAAACTTCAGAGAGATTTGATTGCCTCTTGAACGTAACAGTAGGGTTGAAACTACCATATTATAAACCCAAATAACTCAGTATTTTGGGATTCAGGAGATTGTCTTTGTTGAAGTGTTTTCATTTTTTTCTTCTCTTTCAGATGAAGTGTATTTGAACTGTCACATTTTTTCAGTTACATGAATGAGAAGAAAGAATTACACAGAGCTTTGCTCTTCTGACAGTACTCCTAAAACCTCCTTTATACTTCTTAAATACTGTTATCAATGCTTCTTAAAAGAAACATCTTCCACTTAGAAATCTTAAAAAATACACATTTTCTTTTTTAAAAAAGCCACTGATATTTTAGCAAAAAGACAAAGTATTTATAGTACACCAGAGAACAATAAAATTTCAGTGGCAATATGAACAGTAAAAAATATGTATGTTGTATTAAAAATACTAAAGGTCAATTTGAAAAGTAACTAAAGAACATTACCAGCCATTTTCCAATCTACATCCCCAGTCAGTTTGGTGGGACAATAACATAGTAACAATTTTAATAAGATTTTAACGCAAGTCTTTAATGGAGACCTTATTATGGTACCATTTACAGTGTGCACTAATGATGGCAAGATAATTTCAATATCACTCTAAAGGGATTCCATTATGAAGCCATTACAATATGAAACTGCAAAAGCAAAATACTTTCACGAGAAATCCATAGAGAGAGTGGGATGGTTCCATTACTGGTTCCAAAGTGATATGATGGCACTCCAAGGATCTCACTACTAGCCTATAGGGACCACACCAGCATGTAAAATGATGATATACATGATAAGCTCCTTTGCAGATAGACTTTTATTTTCATTTTAAAGTAGCATTTTGTTCTGAGACCGCAACAAAAAAAATTCATCTTTTGAATCATGCCTTTTTTCCTACTTGCATTCCAAGAAACTTTCATTTGCCTTAACAAGCAAAGGCCTTCAGTCTTCTTCCTTTTTAACTCTAAGCTTGCTTGTTTAAGAGAGAAGGTGAGCTTAGTTCTATTTCTTTTAAGTCAATTTTTTTCTACCAGAAATGTAGCATTTACTTCAGCACTCACCTACTGAGGTGAACATAAGAATAATCTGAGGTCTGTGCTGTCACGTAATAGTCCCTTCAACTGACCTCACTGACAGGGACTGGCAAAACTGTAGGATATGAATTTATCTGGAAAATGTCCTAAACCTATAAAGAAAGTTTTGAATTGAAATGGTTAAGTTTGGTTATCTCTCTTAATCTGTAAGGCTAAATTTTCTTGTAGTCTCATATGAAAGGTCCATGTTAGAATTGCTTGTGAAGGTGTTGATAGAACCTTTCATCAAGGGTGAAAAATTCTACAAAAGTATGCCAAACTTGCCAAAAAAATCATAGCTAAGTGTCCTTTTATGGCATATTAAGAATGACATCATTTACAGGCTTCTTATGGAAAATTTTCTGAAACTTCCCCCCTTCCTCTTCCCCATTCTGCTAAATTATGAAATTGCAATCAAAACTGTTTTTGATGTGAGGGGTTGGAGGGGGTACACGTGTGTGTATGAGGTGTGTGTTTTTTGGTTTGGTTTAATTTTCCTAAGCTAAGGAATGTGAATGGACATTCATTTCCAGAATCTTGGAAAAGTTTTATTCTGATTTAGTGTGAAGCTTTATTTCTAGAATGCTGAAGTCTTCTATGAAAGTGAATGTCTATTTTTTTCTCAGCTCTGTAACATATATAGAAAGTTCCACTTGCCAAGCAGCATTCATCTTCATAACCCTTTGTGGATATTAAAGATTATAAATCTAAATAATTAAGTGTTTCAAATACAGTGCATTTGAGACCCCTTTTTACATGAGTGCTTGCCATTCAGAAGTCCAGATTTTTAGCAAACCCTTGTTCTCTTCTTCTACAATGCAAATACAAGCATATTTCATTGCACATACACCAGAAAGACACATTTTTGAAAATCACAGAACACATGGGGGTAGATTAAGCTACATGTCCTGTTCCTGCTAATGCTCTTTGTCTGACATCTTACTAATTAATGTGTTCAGCTCAACAGATCAAGGGCTTTTAGTTGAAGGATCTGTTATCACAGCATATTCCTCCCTTTCCTGGTTTTAACTAGCTGTCTTTCTCCGATTCTGTGGAGCTCTAGCTAAGTCTGAGATGTCTTTATCTTCTCAGGGTTTGGTTGTTTTTTTTTTTTTTTTGCCATTCTGTTAATTGTATTTCCTAATTTTAAAACTGAATTCATAATTTTAACTAAATTTCACAACAGATTAATAAAGTTTTAGATTTTCTATAAGTTTCAGCAGCATAGAATGCATGTTAGAAGAGACAAAATGAAGTTATTAGTGCCCACACAAGAGGAAGGGCTACTGCTCTATCCAATGACTTCTCTTGGCAATGATACTGCCTATAAGAGTGAAAGAATCTTGACACAAAATTCAAAATATTTATGTTAAAATATAATGAACTCACATCTTTGCTGTAATTACAGCTTACATATTGTATCCAAAGTATTTAGAAGAAACTTGGCTAGAGTATTTCTGTACTACAACCAAGGTAGTAATGTAGGTGTATAAAGCAAGCATTGTTAACAGCCCTGAATGTATTTAGAAAAGGAAGGTCAACTACAAAATGGTGTGAACTACTTTTTAAAAAGAAAGTTTCTCCAGTCTGGAAGCTTTCAAAACCACCTAATTCTTAACCAAGAATATGAAGATCAGAGAGCACTGGGCTACACTGCATGCTTTTTATGATTTCTGACCTTGTAAGAGTTCAGATGGGCATACCAAACTTTATTCTAGCTATGTTTCTTTTCTCTTCTAAGAGATCTTAACATTTTTTTAAGATCATTTTTCTCAATGGAATAAATTGAAGTAATTCTCATCCCAGCTTTTCCATTTAATTTGGTGGTTTATATTTGGAATCTGTTTAGCAATAATTTCTTGGCTGTTTAGAATCCTTTGAAATGCTTGAAAGAGCTAATATTGTATGTTTGTTTTATACACCATGTGAAACAGGCATGGAATCAAAGCACTGGTTGAACTTCAGTGCTGGCATTCCCAGCTTGCTTGACTCCAGCCACCATGTCAGCAGTTCTCACAGAATCAAAAAGAAGAGCAGAGCAGTCTGTAATGCAGCCATGTGTTCTGTTGTTTCCACAATTGCAGTCTCTGCAGCCCACAGAGCTTGTGATGCTGTCCAAAAGATAGCAATTTGTCTGCAATTTGAAAATGGATTTTTTGACATGATGGACTTATTTGACACTATAATACAATAATAACATGGGGTAACATGGCTATTGCAAAATAAACTATCATTGGGAACAGTGTCTCATCCACCATTAAAGCATGGATACTGAAAACAGGACAATTCTGATTGACAAAATGATTGCGTGTATAGAATTCGACAAGACCCATTATAAGGGTCATAACCCATTATAAGCAGTCACTTCCTTTCTAAGAATTCTCAAGATTCAGTATAAAGTGCTCTTCAAAAAACTTTACTCTCCTGGCTCTTTTGTGAGTACTGTAGACACAAAGAGTTTTAAGGTGTCTATGTTTATGTCCTTATTGTACTTGCACTGCATACTGCATACAAATAAGTGATGCTATTTTCACTGCATGAGATCTGGCAGAGAAGCAGCCAACTTGTAGCTATAACAGGCAGCAGCAATAACCATCACTACCAGCAAACTCTGGCAGATATTTTTGCTGTCAGCATGGTTTCTTAAAATAAAATCATTTTTTGTAAAAAAAAACTCTCTTTGCCCTCATGCCACTTTGATATCTTCGCTTTCCTTGCTGTCTTGGTTAAGGCCACTGGGAGCACAGCTTAAAGAGTTCCAAATTTGATATGGATCCCTTGTGGAGGTACAACCAGAGTTCATATATCTCTGATTCTTTCAATCCTCCTTTGTCTCAAGGGGAGTATAAATATAAACCTGTTTGGCCGTCTCTATAGATTTTTGAGTTTTTGTTCTTTTTCTCAAGCCAAAATTGACAAAGATAGTTGCACTGGCAAAAAAATAAAGTGTGCAATTTTAACTCAGAAAGCACAGAACATAAACATCTTCAAGCACTGTCTTCTGACATTATTTAGAATAATCCAGAGAACAGCTGACAAAATTTTAAATAAAACTAACTAAAACTAGGGAAATTGGTGACTAAACTTAAAGAGACATGTACTGGAGTAATTGAGAAAGGAGAAGGAGGACTAGATGGAAACAGAGTGACAATAAATTGTCACTTATGCTGTCCCCACTGCTATACAAAATAACAACTGGTGGTGCACTGTATTATCTCTGTCTTCAACTGCATCTTCTGATATGATCCAGAGTTCTTCTTTTGTGATAGGTATTGCATGTCAGAGTTTAGAAGTTGCTATTTATCTTGTACGGGGAAAAGGAAACATATCCAAGACATTATTGTAAGTCTAATAATGTCTGAACCGTCGAACCAAATTGCCTACTATTTATTATTAGTGTACTTACAATGATATTAAGTCTTATAGCTAATAATACACTCAAGATTTCTATGCACAAGCATCTATCATCTGATCTTTTCCTCCAGGGTATATTGACCTTCTAAGTGTCTCTCTAGATCTCAAAGTCAGCAGCTTCAAGGAGGGGTAGGATTTGAGCTAAAGCAAGTTATCCATATCCCAAGTCATTTGTTGGGACAAATATGACAGGGATTTCTTCTCCCTCACGGTAGGGTCCACGTATGGTCACTGCCTTACGAGGCTGTACTTCTTTATTGATCAGTAACTGGCCACTGTGCTTTGGGCTTACAGTTTGGGGTTCCTGGTATCCCCCAGCATCTTTGCATTCCCTCATTGTGTTTTGTTCTAGGTTCATAAATAGCTTGCTCCTCACTGACTAAATACTTGTTATTCCTGTCCAGTAACTAACAAGATATTACAACACACAACTGCCCAAAGTTAAAAAAAGTTGAGGCCATAGTATTTTACCACTGAACAGCTGTTGTCAAAAGAAAGATAGAAAGGGCTCAGCTCCAGATAAACCAAACAAGTCCTGACACCCTGCTACAGTAGTAAAAGCCTATGATCTTTTGCTAGATATTAGGAAAATATATTTATTAGATTTACCCTGTCATGTTCTACTGAATTTCAGCTGAACTTCCACTGGTCCATATGATTCAACTTGAGAAAATTTACTGTAGTTCCTGGGAAAGATAGCAGATATGAGAAGCTGTATCCCAAGACTGCAAGAGAATTAAAATACAGACAATAAGCAAACAGCAAATTTCAAATGTAAGGATAGTACGGTCTGTTTCTGTCTGTTGCTTGATAAGGACACCTCTCCTGACACCTGCATAAAGAGGATCACATTCACTGTTGATATGACTCTGGAAATATTAGTCAAATCATGAAAGGAATTTATTTGGCTTAAAGACTTGTCTCACAGAGATAACTTGGTGTTTGTCAGTCCTAAAATTCCACCACACACAGACATGTGATAAACTTTCTATTCCATTAACATAACAACTGTTCTTCCTCTGTGTCATGGCTTTTGAATTCTTTTGCTGTGAGTACTCAGTCTAATGCTTCTTTCCTTGTGGGAAAATGCACATAATTTCTACATGTTAAAGATTTAGCTACCCCATAGAGATAAAAAAAA
>VZTT01056166.1:2632-63012 GCA_013400855.1 Buphagus erythrorhynchus
AAAAAAAAAAAAAAGTTTAAAAGAAAATAATCAAAATCCTAGATCCTTGAATTGTTAAATACAGCATTTTGGCTTGATATGTAGTTTCTTTTGGCTTCCTTTTGACACTCTGCACTGAATTCTGAATAATTTTGAAAATATTTTCTCTGTGTAAACCAAATAATTTTGTTCATGGACTTTCAGCTGCTTTGTTCAGGACATACCCCCAGACACGAGTAAGGTCAACTCTCATGGAGTTGATACTCTCATATCCTTTCAGCACCTTTCACCTTCACTCTGCT
The DNA here is from genome assembly GCA_013400855.1 of Buphagus erythrorhynchus. NCBI lineage: Eukaryota > Metazoa > Chordata > Aves > Passeriformes > Sturnidae > Buphagus > Buphagus erythrorhynchus. Next base: position 2,914 of record VZTT01056166.1, read on the forward strand.
CTTCTCTGTCAGTTTTGCACCATTTATGAGATGCTGTTAGGTGTGTTTCAGCTGTGGAGAACTGGGATGTGACTTCAAAGGACTTGAACTTTACATACAAATGTCTTGGCAAGAGCACCAAAGCTACCCAAAAAAGATTTTGGCCTCACACTTAAAAAAACTTTGCTCACACAGCCGTGTGAGGTAAAGGGGGTGTAACATTTCATGAAATTAATGCAACTGGAAAAACATAAAAAGGGCTTTTTATCTGGCCACATTTTTGATGTGTAATTTATACCTGAAAAAAGCAGTCTTTTTCCACAGCCTGGAGTGACTGCCCTTGATGGGAAGGTCTGCAGAGCTCTACCAGGCTCTACCAGGTATGTGTGCATCTGCATAGTTGCAGCAACTAATCTTCCGTAAGAAACTTAGGAGAAATTATGATAAATGTAGTGAGCAACTGTTTTCATCACTGGAGTGATTTAGATGAATGATCTTCAGGCTGTTTCCTCCCACCCTTCTGCTAAATGGACTCTTCACTGCTTCAATTAGGACAAGGCAAGCACTCTAGGAAGCAGTGGCAAGGGAAAAAAAATGAAGGCAGAGGTATCAATGAGACCTTTTTAATTACACTTTACCAGAACTGCTGACATACATCACGCTGAAATGAGAGTATCCCCAGTGTGTTAGAAGAATTTAGGCTCATTTGATTGTGCAAGGATCATGAATGTGATCACAGAAGACACCTGAATTAGGGTCGGAAACCAGAACCCTTCAGTGCCTGAACTACACTAGGGAGAGTAGGTACATGCATGCAAACAGGAAGACAAAGTAGCATGTAATCAGTGCAAAATATTCAAGCACCATAAATGCACACTCCTTGTGCAAAACTGTCATACCTTTGCTAACAGGGAGGCTGAGAGGGGCAGTGCCTGGCACCCTTCCTGCCATGCCTGTCACAGCAGCCCTGTGCAGAGCATCTCTCATCCCTCACTGAGCATGTCCAGTGGTACAAAACACCTCTGTTTCCCAACCCTACCTACCAGGGCACACAGCTTAGTAAGAGTTAATCCAGATCTACTGTAATAAATTGAAGCTTACATAATTGGAAAATAGCTGAAGCATTAATCTTCCTTCTTGCTACCTTGAGTCCTCTTTAAAAAGATTATTTTATCTTTTTATCTTATTTTTATCTTCATTTTTTATCTTATTTTATCTCTATGTCTTCAGAGACAGCTTTAATGCTACTTAATAAATCGCTTATAAATGAAGAATTTTTTTCCCTCCTATACAGCGACAGGCTGATTACTACACTGATTGTCACAGAGACAATTAACTTTTGTCAAATATACAGGGATAATAGCCTTTCTCTACAAATACTACTATACTGAATTTGACATATTTAAGGCAAATTTTTCTTGCTGTTTTGACTAAGCATGCTTACTGACAGTGACATACCCATTCCTTTTAGCCACACCTGGGGAACTCCTCATGCTTACCAAAGTAATTAGTGGCCCCCTGGGCAGCTGCTGGAACAGGTAGGTTAGCACTGGATCAGGAATACCAGGCTGGAAATTTCAGAATTCCAACATAAGCTCATTCAAAGGTGTCTTGGCGTCCCACTTCAAAGGACAGGGGAGACATGAAAAGAAAGGAGAGAGATACAAAAGCAGAGCCTCAACCTCCATGCTGCCTGTCTCAGTTGCAGACATGGTGCAGGCAAGCCAACATTGATCTATAACTCCATCCTTGCAAAAGCAGGCACCAGGACCACAGGGCAGGTTAGTGGTTTCCTCACTGAAAATAACTCCCAGTGAACTGAAAGGGCAATTTTATAGTCACTCCTGACATTGAGGTCCCCAAGCAGTAACACTCAGTTGTCTCCCTTGCCCATGTCTCACCTAACACCTGCTCTGTTCTCCAGATCCACACACACAGGGCAAAGATGCTGAATGAAGCTGAACACCTCCCACTGCACCACCCTAGCCAAGTAATCATATTTATTTCTAGCAAAAACAGCAGGCAATGAAAGTTGTAATTTCTCAACACATGGGCATTTGACTCAAGTAATGGCCTTTGGGAGACACACATAAGCAGAAGCAGAAATGAGGCTGATAAATCCTTTGCCACATGGACTACTTCCACACTCTTTAGCCCCTGTATGGCTGCTCCTGGTGATGGGCAGAGCAGGTTTCCTCCATCCCTCAACAGACTGGGTGAGAGTATAGAGGTCTCTGCTGCCTCCTATATTGATACCAGCAGCCTACAGGTGTTGAATGCCACAGTGATGCAGTGCTCAGCCAGTGGAGAGCTTCAGCTCCTGCCTTTCCAGCACAGTCTGTTTTATTTGTTTAAGATTCCGATCTAGAGCCCAGACAGTGGTGGTTCATTCTTTGGTGCAGTCTAAGACTCACTGAGCCTACAAAAATGGCTAAAATAAATAATTTAGTCCTGCCATGCATCATGACTATTAGCATAAATATAAGGGCAAACACCTCACCCTCCCATCACACACCTCCCCTTATCTCAATTCAGCCCTTAAATCCAGCATGTGGCCAGGAGGCAGAGTTATTTCCAAATCATTACCTACAGGGGAATCCCCATTATCCACCTGCAGTTCTCTAGCCAAACATATACAGCAGTCATTGCTCTCTCCCAAACTTTTCTCTCATCCATTTGGACTGTACAGCTATATATGCAGAGGCAACACAGCTGTACTGTGCATGGCATAAGAGAATCCCAGTCCAGGGCAAAACAGCACTGGCTACTTCAGCAATAAATAGATAAATGCAGCAGCTTGCCCTGAATTGCCATCACAGAGGAGATCAACAAAAAAGCAGCTCTATTTATGCCGTCGTGCTTGCCTAGAAACTCCGGACGAACTAATAACCTTGTGTTTCAGCCACTTCCCCTCTTTGTCCCCAGAGCAGCAGCCTAAAGCAGCACGCGCAGCCCACTCACCCAGAATAGACCTTTTTGTTAAATGCTGCGAAAGCTGCGGACATAGGCCTGTTCATTCAGCCCAACTGCTTAACACTGCAATCTAAATAAAAAGGGAAAGAAGGAAAACTCTGTTCCTTTTACACCCTGAATAATAAATGGCACCATCAATGTTGCCTTGGGATGCAACATCAAATCACTTCCTTTGCTCCAAGATGAGACTTAACAAGAATGATTTTGAGGCTGACTTGCCTTTTTCAAATATACCATTTTTCCCCCATCTCAAACCCGAGAATGCAACATGAATTAAATCAGAATTAGCCTCGTTACAAACAAGCAAGGGGGGGCTGACCTAGATTTACTCTGTCTTTCAGAAGGAAGTGATGGCTAAAGTTTAAAACCTGTCATACAGGGTTGAAGCACATTTAGGTCAAAGTTTGTTGCAACTGAATCATACTTTCTGAAAAGGCTTTAACTGGTGAGATGATTTGTATGGCAGTGGCTGAATTATGCATGGGATTTGTACAGTCTCTGCTGGCAAAAAAATATGTGTGAAGAAACTCGGGCTGTTCTCTGCAGCATCGTCAGTGCCTTGAACTGAGCTATGCATCCCTGGGGACACATGCTGGGTATTGTAGGAGCTACATCGGGCAGCATCCCATGGCTAGAACCAGTCTTGCTGCAGGTCTCAAGATGATAGGACAGAATGTGGGATTTTTCAGTGGCTTTACTTAACTCTACCAAATTAGAAGACCTGTTCCCAGCAAAGACAGCCTGGTTGCTGTGTAGGCTGCTCAGGGAGGATGTTCAGATGCCAATTGAGAGGTAGCACGGAACTCTGCCCAGGTGATGATCATGGCTAAAGGAAAGATATGGAAATGGTCCCAGCTGGTGGGGTTTATTGGGGGAAAAAACCCTCAGGGAAGGATTTAACTGATATATTTAATAGCTAACAAAACCTAAAGAATTAAGTGTTTTAGTATCCAAGTAAGAAACTCCTGCAAACCAAAGCAATGCGAAGAGAGGAAAGCTTGTTCATGACAGACCAGTGCCCCCACCCCATTTGTGTTCAAGATCTGCCTTTGACTCAAGCAGAAGGATCACTCATTCTCCTCACACCATTCCCCAATGTGTGTGGTCAAGTGAGGTTGAGGCAGGCTTTTCCCTTCCACAGAAACCTCTTGGGATAGTAGGAGAAAAAGAGGGAGGGAAAAAAAGGTGCACTTCATACTTTTTCTCATTGAGATTCCTCACCCAGTCCCTTTTCCTACCATTAGAAACCAAAACCAAACCCATTCCTGCTCCTTACAGGTCTCCTTTCACCATTCCATTTCCAGCCCATCCCTTTTGCCCCGACATGCTGTGCACACAAAAATCTTGCTGTTCTCACAGTTTCCCATATCACCACCTACAGGGATGCTGGCTGAGTTGCTCTCAGTTTTCCTAGTGCAGCTGTCACAGCCTCTCTCACCTCACTTTCCCTCCCCTTACTTCTCCCTCCTCCAGCCTGGGGTTCATCCCAGTTAGAGATCAACTGGAGGAATGAGGCCTCCTGATTCCTGAACTTTTAGAAACATCAAGGTATTACCCAGTTGACCAGCCCCTGTATGCGGAGGAGGAACCTAAGTTTATCCTTTGACTGTGCAGGGGGAACAGTGTGAGATGGAAACTGCTGAGATACTTTGGGGACTCTCCCCTTCACATTCCCTGCCTCCCCAGCCCCCGCTTGCATTTGGTTGCACACCCACCTGCAAACATTCTGCCCATACCATGTCCAAACTGCTTTTCCAGCTGGAGATGGCACAAGCCATTGCCATTGGCAGTTGCTTTCCAATGGTAAGGCTGAAATTCCCATGGTTGTCCTCTGAAGGAGAGAAACAACTGTCTTAAGAAAGGAGACAAGCATCTTTCCCTTTCCTGGAGCAGCCTCTCCTGCAGCCTGGATTGTGACTTGAGCAAACTTCAGGAGCACTTGGCACTAAGCACCTTGCTATAAGGCAGCGGTGTAGGAAGGACAGTGTGACACATTCAACCTCTTAATTATGTCCCAAGCAGCGCCTTTGCACCTGCAGTAGTGAGGGTTCAGCTACATCCACGGCTATTAGTAAGATCCTGTTTTACTTCATCCCCATTATAAGAAATAGCCCACTCTGATCCAGCAGCCGTGGAGATGTTTCCTCTCATGAAGCAGATTGCCTTCCCCTGTCAATTACATGCAGAGAGCTTGACAGCCTTGTGCAAATTGCTGTGTGAGAGCATAAATAGAAGGACATGAGAACTGATTACAGCCTTGGTGGCAGGCTTGCTTAAAAACACCTGATGGGAACAGGAAGGTCAAGAGTAACATAAAGCAGAGGTGATGGTGGCTGGCGCAGTAGTGCTGTGGAACCAAGGGGGATGTGCGGTACCTACCTGCCCCTGCAGAAGTGCAGCCATCCACAGTGGCAGTGTGGTGGGAGTTAACAGAGGGGCTGCAGCCAGTTGACTCCACAACCAAAGTTTTTTTCCCAGTGAAGAGATTCTCTTTCCTCAGGCTATCACTTTGGTACATATCAGCAATGTGCAGCCCATAGATGGGAAACTCTGTATCCTTTGGGGAAATGGAAACTCCTCTATTCTCTTGCTGTACTCCCACTAAAAGCTCTGATTTCACTGGACAATCCGGCACAGCTGCAAAGCTCTGCAGCATTTCCAAGAGGCAAGCAACCAGGTCTCTGAGCTGAGGTTGCACACAAACCTCTACCCAGTACACAGCACTGCTGCTTACACTGCCCACAGCAGCTGCTCTTACCTGAGGAAGCCCAGGATTAACTTCCATCATAAACAGACTCTTGTCCTGCTGGGTGCCCATTCCAGAGAATGGGATGAGAAAGTGTGTGTGGATTTTAACTGATGGTCTTGAAGATGGTTTGTTCAGCCCTACAGACCTTGCTGACTCTTCCTGGGCCTGCTTTTCAGCCTCGTTGCCCTGCTGGACCCCTGAAGCCTGCCTTTACTCCTTCCTTTGGGCAAGGCGGTAGCAATGTCTCTTCTACCTACGAGTCGGCCCAGGATCAGGGACAATTCAGCAAAGGAGTCACTTCCCTGCAGCAAACAGCTGAGTACCCATCTTACAAAAATCACTTTGCTCTGCCCTGTAATACATCGCTGCTCATGAATTTCCACTGGTCTTCAACCCACTCCCCACTGCCTGGTCTGATCTTCATCTGCCCCCATATCTTCAGTCTGCCACTGTAAGGTCCACATCAACACCCAATGTACATGTGAAGTATCACTCATGTTTGCTCTGTCCTGCCCATCTCTTCAGTAGCTTCATCCAGAAACCCCCTCTGGGCCTCAGCTCTGCACACTTACACCCATCAGCATTTTTACAGGGTCTGCAGGAGGGTATTGCTCATAGAGTAGCTCTGTCTGAAGGAAAGCTATTGCATTTGCCTGGGTGGGCTTTGAAAGTGGGCCTCTCTGTGCCCTGCAGACCCATTATTCACCTTTCCACTCCTGCCGTCCCCACAGACCCACTGGGGTTGCTCACCCACCTCACCCCACCCTTTTGCTTTCCTTCTAGACCCTGCAGGCAGAGCTGCCTGTGATTTATTTCCTTGTATTTAATTCTGCAAAGTCATAGGCACCAGAAATCTGCAGCTGGCAACTCCAGGCTGCTTTCCAGCTACTCCATCCAGACCTGTCAGCAGATGTTTTCAGTTTTGGTTCTCAAATGTCCATTACAGTCTGGTCTCAAAACAGTCGATCCATCAACCCTCCAACTGTGCACATTCAACTCCACAGCCCTAAAGCTGCTACAAATGAGCCTCCTGCTCCTTGAGAGAAGAGGGTATGCCTCCAGTGTGTCTTTCTTTGGTAGAGACTGGCATCCTTCAAATCTCCTTAGCAAAGTTTGGTGCCTGGTTTTCCCCTCCTCCCTGATTGTAGGTCCATAAGCAAAGACAGCTCTCTTCAGATCTGGTGATGTTAAAGCTCTTCTTTATCAGTAACTCCACTTACCTCTGTAACAAGGTGAAAACAGTGCTTGAATTTCTGCTGCTTTTCTAGAGAATTTAAGTGACACTGAGCTGTAGGAGCATCCATCCTCCTGCTGCCTTTCCTGGTTATGCTCTGCCCTCCCCGCAGGTATTTCTGGGCCCAGGTCTTATTCAGTCATGGGGAAGAAATGAGAGCTGCGGTTCATACCTCATAGGAAATTCATTGAAAGTAGAACTAATAACTTAAGAGAAGAGAGATGGGAAGAAAAAGGAAGGATTTGCATGTCTCAAATTCACCCCACTTTCCTAAAATCTGATTGAAGGAAACAAATTTGGAGATGTTAACTCAGTTATAAGGCTTATCAGGGTTGTATACACTTAAAATAAAACTCCCCAGTAGATGGGATTACCTCCCCCAGTCAGAGTTTGTCTTTGCTCCCAGCCAGGGATTAAGCGCTCTCTCCAGGCAGTGTGCACAACAGAGCTTGAAGGAAAAGGCAAGGCTGCTGAAGGAAAGTGGGATGCAAATTAGATCTGTGATAAAGAGAGCTTGAAATTAAATATAAATTCAACTACAGAAAAGGTTGCCAGAGATATTTAGGATTTGTATATGTACATTACATATATACATACACACTCATATGTATTGATAAAGACCAACAAATCCTATCTGTGTTCAACATGGGCAAGATGTTGCTATAGTAATCTTAATTTTACACTCCTTACATTAAAAAGAAGATTGCAAGTTGTTTGGCACTCAGTCTGTCTTTCCGTTATAACATGTGCTGCATTTAACCCAGTGGGACTCTCTTCTCTACCTCTTCGAACTATGGAAATAGAAATAACTATTAACAATAATGTTACCATCATTACATGGCAGCCTTGGATTCAGTTTCCTTTAAAAAAAGGGGGGAAAAGAAAAAAAATAAAAAATAGGCAGACAGATAAAGAAACAGCCTGTGCATGTTAGCATTGAATTTAGGCTTGGACATAAAACATGTCCTTGAGGACAGGCAGGGACCCAGGGAGCCACACTGGGAGCTGCAGGGGGAACAGGGGAATCCAGGGTGGGAGTGGGGCAGAAGGAGAGCACCTGCTTCAGATTTCATGTGACAGTAGCTGTAAGTCAAAAGTGACTCCACCAAAGCCAGGAAAGGCACTAAAGGTACCAAAGGCACCAAAAAGGATAGAAAACCAAGTGAGGTACCTGTACTGCAAACATACTGCCCATGATGAGATGGGGAGCTTCTCCAAAAGCTGGCATAGGACAAGGGGCTCTCTGCCCACAGAGAGTCTCTGTATGTAAGTGGGGAACTCAAAATAAACCTCGAACACATCTCCCAGCCCAGTGTCCCTGTCTGGTAGGAGCCCTGCAGGTTGGAGGGTGGGAAAGGGCACCTGGCAGGAATGGGGCTGCACTCCCAGCAGCTGCACACAGCCACATGGCCAGCCTCAAGGCCACATCCCAACACCTCTGCCCCACAGCAGCTAACCCCTACCTTGGTGCCTTTCTGCAAAGGGTTGGGGGCTGCATGGGGAGCTACAGCCTCCAAAATCTGGGCACTCAAGTCCTCCCAGGGAAGAGGACAGACAGCACTTTGTCTCCCTGGATTTGCTGGAGCTTCAGGTAGTACCAGACCTGGGGCGGTGTGAGGTTGGGGATCCATGCAGCCCATGTGCACATCCTGTGCTCTGGAGAGACAAGCACTGACTTCAAACATCCCCATCTGATATCAGCACCCTGGAGTGTTTGTTTTCTCTAGATTGATTGTGTTTACAACTCCCGACGTCTTCTCAGTCATCTGTGATCTCTGGGACATTGAATGACAAGTGTTGTTACAGTGCCAAGGAGATGGGACTCTCAACTGCCTGTGGCAGGCAGATCGCTGTGAAATCATGATTTATCTGGAGTTATGTCTCTCTTTCCTGCCTGCCCTGGCAGTGGGAAACACTGCATACAGGTATGCTGTATTTCTTCCTCTAAACAGGACACAGGGCCATTTACCAGCAGCTAGGGGTCAGAAGGTGCCCAAATATAAACTCCAGGACAAAGCTTGTCTGAGCATATTTGAGCTGACAAATGACAAATGGCCAGAGCTGAGTCCACTCTAATTTGGCTTACGCCATTGCTTGGGAAAATACAGGAAGGGAAAACAGGTAAATTATTGTCACCTTCAGACTTAAACAAATGGAGACTTCAAACAAAATTGCATTGCTTAGAGGTTCAGAGGAGGAAATATTTACCTCACATGCAGAAATACATGTTAAAGTTTATGAGTCACATAAAGCCCTTTTATACTGAAAATCCCTTCTGGATGAGAATGGGGATATTTCTCATTGTGATCTTGATCCATCCAATTTATTTGTGGATCAAAAGGATCAGTGAGGGCCTTATTCTCCAGAAGATCTGTCCATCATAAAAGTTCTTCCAATGGGGGCTAGATGCCCACTTGTTTCTCCTCATCCTGACTCACATAGGTGCCTTTCCCCACCCAGACAGATCCCGTTGTCCCTGTCAGGAAAAGCTCTGGTTGCCTCTTTGCAACCTGTGGTTGCTCCCCGGGGCCAGGGGACAGAGTGGGGCTCCTCCAAAACCCCCTGTTCACAAGCAAAACCAGGCTTTTGAGGAATACAAGGAGCAGAGCAAGGTGGAACACAGGAATTGGCAGGCTAGGCAGGAGGAGGATGCTCTTTCTCTCTCTCTCACTTCTTGCAGCCCTGAGCACCCACCTTACCAGGACACAGGTTATCAAACACTGTCATTCACTCCTCTTCCCTTAGCATGTGGGAGGGAGGTGCACCAATGCATGGAATAATGGATGAGACAAAGAGGGACAACCCCAGCCCATGGGTACACAATTCCCAAGCTGCTGGCACCACATCCCAGGGAGATAGACAGCAGCAGATCCTGGTAGAGGCAAAGGCAGGAAAAACTCATTCATATGCAAAGGGTTTAGATCTGTGGGAGACTGGCAATGAGCTCATGCAGCACAGAATGAGCCTGCCCAGAGTTCTCTGCCTTTTGGAGAAAGACATTACTACTGCAGGAGCCTCAGGCCTTGGGAAAAAATCACTATTTCCTTCATTGGTGATGATTTATTTGGGAAGAAGCCTCATTTTTCACTGATTGTATTAGAAGCACAGAATGGATACAGCATGGACCTGAGAAATTCAGTGTATGTTAATGTGAGACTTAAACGGCTCTTTCTGTGAAAGACTGCCTGTAGCTGGGATGTGTTAGAGATGTGGCACCAGTGCAGCTGCTCCCTGTGAGCACAACTTGCATCTCTGCTCTGCAAACTGCTCCTTTTGCTCTAGAACCCCGTGCCTGGTACATACTCACACGTGCACCTAAAGACTGCTAAAAACAAACTACTCAGTCATCTGAAGCATCTACAAGTTCCCAAGGCCTCCCATACTGTTACCTTGTACATAAACTGCAGCCCAAGATTGGCCAAGAGGCAGCACCAAAGGCCTAGGGCTGTTTCATCCTCTCCCACCTCCTCCAGTCCTTCAGAGCTCAGGCATTAGAAGGGAATAAGTTCAGGTGTGAAGAGGGATGAGGTGAAACTTGTGTTGTGCCTGGACTGATGCTGCTCTTTGCCTGGGTCACCTGGTGCATCCTGCCTTGGGAATCAGGCTGGACCCACCACCCCCAAGCAGCACAGGGATGGACAAGAATGCACAGAGATGCTGTGCAGTGTGTGGCAGCTGCCTGAAGATGGCAAGCCAGCACCGCAGTTTATAATATACACAAATAACCCTGCTGGAGGAAGAAGGGGGCTCCCTACAAATAAGAGGGCTATATTTTCTTGGCAGCCCATGTAATGCCAGAGCAGAATTTAAATTGCAGTGTTTATCAAATAAGTTTGAGCCTTTTTTCTTTCCTCTTCTTTGTTAAATGTTGCCCGCCTAGCAGAATTTTGAGCAGTACTCCTGGTACTGCATCAGTTCTCAAGCCTAAATGCAAAGTCTGAGGAAGAAATTGCAATGCATCCTTTGGCAGCAGGGAGCCATAGAGTTGGTGTAAGCATGCAATAATTTATCCTAAGCCTTCTAGTGGCATTTTATGTCTTTTTGCTGTAGTGCTATTACAGCTTTGATTACTCCATTTTTATGTTTGTCAGTACAGCATATGGGCAAGATAATTTGTATTCAAAGTATTAAACTGGTAATGTAAATTATTAAAGACCCAATTCATAAATGCATTACACACTATATGTAGATTTCTTCCCCTTAACTCCCCCCTTTTCCTCCTCTCCATTTTCCATACCTGGCTTCACACAGCTGGAGCAGGACCACTGCCATCTCCCACCCCGTGGGCACCAGGTTCATCAGGTGAAGTGAGTGTCAGGTGAAGACCCAGCCTCTTCTTTTTCCTGCTGCCCCCTGCACAACTCATTCAGCCCCAGGCGCCTGTTGCCCATCAGCCCATCTCATTTTGGCACCTCCAAAGACAAGAGAAAAAGCTGTTTCCCATTTTTACTCCAACTTCTATTTGCAGCAGAGTCCCCTCTAAAGTATGTACATATCCCAGTGCAGCCATTGCAAGGAGGCATTGGAGTGGGCACAGGAGAAGAAGCAGGCAATCACTGTGGCAGTCCCATTTCATGCCCATCTCCAGTTCTACACGTGCAGGACAATGGCAACTTGGCTCTGGTTTTGTGGCAGGGGCTGCTGCACCTGTGGTAAGTACTCAGTCTCACGGGCAACAGGTCACCTCTGTCCATGCTCTGCCCCAACAGGATTCCAGCAGCTGCTCTGAAGGGCTGGGGGAAGTGAAACCCACCAATCCCGCATAGATTGTACATCTGTAACCACTGCGATAACAGGTGTCTCCTCTCAATAGCTGTTTACCAGACCATGCACAGCGCCATTGTGCTAAGCAGATGCTGTCTTCTGTTTTTCTCATTACCAAGATTTACTGTCTTATAAGCTTATTATTGACCAAGGCTTTAGGCTTCCTTCAGGGCTGAGGCTGAGGGGAATGCAAAATCCCAGCACTCCTGTTTGCAGGAGCACCCCCCACTGAACCCAGGGAACTGACACGAGGCTCAAGGCTGCCTCAAAACCTGCTTTCCTCCACCTCAAAGCAAAGGCTCTGACAGCCCAGAAGAGTATCAGGGAGCCGCGGGGTATCCTGTCCCTGCCCTGGGGGATGATCCCAAAGCCCCTGGGTAGCCCCTCAGGCTCTCCACCTGGTATAGAGCAGTTTCAATGTTCTGTGCTGCCAGCACTTCTGAAAAGTTACATTACAGTGGAGGAAGAACTGAGACTGCGATGCTTAACTGCATTTAGCGTGTGTAAAATTAGGCATGTCTCCTAACCTAGGAGATTCCCCCCAAGCACACAAAAAACCTTTCTGGCCCTGCTTTTCAGGCAAAATACATGTCTTCTCCCATCCTGGGACAAAAAGTAGTATTTTGAATCCAGCTTTCCAGAGGTTTGGCTTCCAGAGCGCCCTCGGGTGACCATAGCAGTGTTGTTCTACTTCTCCAGACCTCCATTCCCCCAGCCAAAAGGTGCTGCTGGCACAGACCAAGAACCAGGATCCCTGGTACACTGGCCCTAGCAAAGGAGCTGTTTTACCTGTGTGCCCACACTCCACGCAGTGCCAAGAAATTGCCCTCGGCAGCAGCTCCCTAAGCTTCTACCTGGAAAAAAGGTATGACAACATTTCAACACAGTAGGGGACAGAAGTACACAAAAAGTAAAAATGCTGCCAGTGCCTACTGGGACTCAGCTCTGCTCCCCCAAGCAAAAAAAATATCCAGTTTTGCCAGAAAAAGACAAGAAAATAAGGCAGCACAGCAGGAGTCACCGGTCATTGGTGCTGTACCCAGAGCCTCATGGGTCAGATTAGCATGCATGTAGCTGACAGGTAAAACAAATACATCCCCCACAAATTAAAAATTTCGCAGAGCTTTCACACAACCACATATTGTTACATTGCAACTACATTTGGCCACATATTGCTGAGTCAGAACTTTCAGCGACACTGCCACACAGCTGCATCCAACTCAGTCCTGCTTTAATTCCCTGGGTTATCGTGCCCAGCAGCAATGGCATTGCCAGAAACAGAGTAGGGTGGGAATTACACTGTTCCCCTGAACAAGAAACCTCTCAGTGCCGGCTGGCTCAGTGTGATGCTTCTCACCTGTGGCAGATGCAGTGCTGCTCCAGCAGCAGTTGAATATGTGCTGGGAACATTGTGAGGCTCCAGCTGTGTACAGCCATGTTTGGGTACAGTACAGCTGTGGCTAAAATTGAAGCTGCCAAGGCAGGGTACGCAGGAAAAGGATGGAGGCATGAGCAAGGTGCTGGAGATGGAGGCGCAAAAAGGGAGCACATGTGGACAAGCTGGGAAAGAAATTACTTTTTGGGGAAGAAACAAACCAAACCACTACTCAGTTAGTTCCGTTCACAACATATTTGTAATTCCTTCTCCAATAATGTTTTCAAAAAAGCAGAAGGATTTTTCAATTCCTATTTCATCATCAAATGAAGAAGACCCTACTCCATTCCCATTCTGATAACTAAGCCACGAACCTCGCGCCTGCAGGGATGAGGGTGAGGGAGTGAGAGAAGGATGGAGCAAGAGGAGCTCATCCCAGGCAGACAGGGCTCCAGAGCAGATGCTTGCTGCTGGTGGCAGAGGCAGCCCTGCACTGTAACAATGGGCTCAACTTCGGGAGAGCTCAACTTCGGGAGAACTGGGCTCTGCACATGGGAAGGGTCCAGAAGCCTCGAGCTGGGTTTTCTCTTCCTCCGCCATGTATTTGCTTTTCTGATGGGCTCTGCAAAGCTGCCCCTGCCCAAAATCACAGGGGGCACTATGCAAGCAAGGGCCTGAGTATCTGCTGCATATCACCAGCCACAGAGATGTGTGAGGTTCCCCCCCAAAACCTCAGAGCAGCAGGCAGAGGTGGGGCATGCAAACAGTACCATCTGACCAGAGCATGTCCCTTCAGCATCAGAGGGGGATCTTGAACACACAGAGCTCTGCTGAAGAGGGTGGGGTCCTCCACAAATAACAACAGTAATTATTATTTCGGGATATATCCACAGAGAGCCGCAGTGATACCAGCATGCTGTTAATTTTCAGCGCCTATAACCCACATTATGAAGACACTACCCACTCCAGCAGACGAGCTAAACAGCAGGCTTACAGATATCCACCTGCTCACCCATCTCAGACTCCTAATCCCCTACTTTGTCTGAGCTCTAGCTCATTTCTGATGCATTCAGATTATCCAGCGAGCATAACTGCTAGTGAACATCTGAGTATTTCCCCCTCCATCTCACATTTCAACTTGGAGGAGAAACACTCCACAGAGTCCAGGCCTTTCTTTATCAAGCCAATTAGTGCAACACAAAAGCAGTGAATAGGACCAGGCAAAGCTCAATGGCCTGTAAAATCCCCAATATTTCCACACGAGCTTAGGCCAAATATGACTGTTTAAAAAAAAAGGGAAAGCTAGGGTGAGTACACCAGAGTGCTGGCCTTTCCAACCACATTAAAAAGAAAACCCAGCAAATCCGTGCAACGTACAAGGCAGTTCATGGATCATAACAAAAAGTTTACAGAGCAGCTATAATTCCTTCTATAACACTGGAGGACCCAAGTTTGCAAGGAACAAAAGGAAATGATTAACAGGGGAAATATGCATGGTACAAAAAGACTTTTTAGTCCAAAAAAGGATGTCCATATTTAGAAACACTTGATTCCTGTTGTCAGGGCCCTGCTTTTCCTGAATGTGTTTCTCTCCCGTGAAAGAAAGAAGTCACAAAAAGGAGTTTGTGCACAGCCATGTCGCATGCACACAGAGCACTGCTGATTTTTCTGCAGGATTAAGGGAAAAATGCAAAGGATTCCAGAGCAAGTAAATAAAAAATTAAAAATAATAATGTCCATATTTAGGGGAAGGCTTCTAGCAAACCAGCAGCTCCTCTGGCAGCATCCCCTCTTCCACGATGGGCACCCTGAGCCCTTGCCAGGGTGGGCTGCCCCCACAGAACCCTGGGGGGCTGCCCAAGCACACATGGCAAGAAGGTGGTTCTTGCTCCCCTGGGGCTGTGGGGCTGGAGGCAATCCTTCTCCAGATCACAGGGATCTGCAGCTCTGCTCTGGAGAGGCTTTTGCTACAGGATTCTACCACTTATTCTGGCACAGCCCCACCAACCACGCATGGCCTGGAAGGGGGTAAATGGAAAAGAAACCCTACCAGAACACCTCTGATGGGCAGGAACCTTATGTTTAGCAGGATGAGAATATATATGAAAGTGCTTCCCACCTACACATTCACTAACACCTTATCTGCCCCCACATCAGCCTATTCCTGCCCCTGCCACGAGGTGCTCAGCATAGCCTAACATTTCATTGGCAATAATCACCTTCGTAAGAGACTCGAGCACAAACAGCAGCAAACATTTCTGAGACCACCCCTTCCCTTTCATCCACAGTCACTGCTGAACCTCATCACTCGGGGCTGGCTGTGAAACATAGCACCATATGGTCCCTGGCACAGGGGGAGACCCTGTGGGCTCATCCCTCAGCTGCCTCCTGCTCCTGTTTCCCAGCTCCATCACAACTGTTCGGCCCCATGTGGGTATTCTGGGAGAGCACGCACCCAGTCAGCAGCAGCTCCTGCACTCCCGTAACCTCCATCCTCATCTTGATGCTGCTGTGAGCACAAAAATATCAGGGGAATAGCAACAGTGGGTGTCTGAGCTGGCACAGAGCAACAGCCCATGAAAGCTGAAGGTCTTCCCTAAAGCACCTGACTACTGGGTAAACACAGTCCAGGCTGCTCCCAGAACTTAAATGCAAGTCACACCATCTCAACAAAAACAAGTAAGTTTTTGGGTCAGATATGCCAACCACAGCTGCTGTGCTGCACTGAGAGAGCTAGGCAGGGAACAAGAGAAGGTGGGGCATTCACAGCTTCTCATGGGCAACCTGTGCCAGTGCCTCACCGCTTTTTCCTAACTTCTAATCTGAATCTACTCTTTTTAGTTTAAAATCATTTCCTCCTTGTCCTATCACAATCTGCCTGTGTAAAATGTCACTCTCCCTCTTTTTCATAAGCCCCCTTTAAGTATGGGTAATGGAAAGTCAAAGGGCTGAGCTTTACATTCTCCCCAAGCAGAGCACTAAAATGGGACAGGCCCATTTGCTCCCTCTTAGCAGAGATGCACAGAGAAGAGTAGAAACAAACAAGGCTAAGTCCTTCTATGTTCAAAACCACTGAAAGCCTTCTGCAAGTCACCCCCGAGGTTCAAAACATGTGGTCTACTCTATGGGTCTATGGTCCAGGTCTATGTGATTTTTTTGCCAGACAGCTCTGGTGGGAATCACTAACAAATGGAACAAAAATGACAGCAAGTAATTAGACTGTCTAACGCTAACCTCATCTAGGTGAATGTGGCAGAGGGGGTTGAACAAGGTGATCTTTAAGGTCCCTTCCTACTCAAACAATTCAAAGATTCTATGATTCTACTTGGTCAGATTCTATTCCACTTTCAGAGACGTCCTTTGAAGAAAGGGTTCTCTTTAAGAGTTTTACCGACATCTTGATCTTTGAGCTTGATTTGAAAAACCTCACAGCAGCTTGCAAAAATTAAGGTACTATATGAAGCAACAAATAAAGCAACAGAAGACCCAGCATGTTTCCTTCTGCTCTCCCTGCTACTGGGGAGAAATCCTAGCCAGGACCTACAGGTAGTAATGCTTTAAACAACTGCAGAAGCCAAGCCCAGGGAAGATCCCCAGATTGAGCACTAAAGCTAAAGAGAACAAAACTCAACCAACATATTTTGTAAGAAAATGGGAGACCAAGTTGACCCTGGTTGCACCTTTCTCAAGCCTCTTTTACAGGACCGTGTATTACTGCTGGCACAGCCAGGTAACACACAGTAAAAGAGCAATAACACAGTCATTAGCAGCAGAAAAGAGGCATTTGTCTCAAGCAATCCCTCAAATCACTTCATCCTGCTGTGGGTATTAATTTTCTAAACTAAATAAAGCTATTTTTAAGCTTCACAAAGAAGCAGTTAAAAACATTTACAAGCTATAAGCTCTTACAACAACAAAACCTGACCATGTTTGATTAATATTTTTTAAAAGAGCATTTTTCTGACTTGAAATACCTGAGGGAGCTTTACAAGTGGAAGGGCTGGGAAGAAAAAGCAACTCTATCACTCATAGCATCCTACCTGCTCCCCTTCTCACACAGGTTCAGCTACAGTGGTGTGTCACACTAGCACAGAGGAGCTGCTCTAGCTCCCCGGGTGTCCCACAGGGAGCACTGAGGCAGAGCAGCACCACTCTGCACTCAGGGGCTCAAAAGTAAACCACAAACACCATCAAAACACCCAGTCCCACATCAAGGCTGACCTCCCAGCTATGGTTTGCCTGGCTGCTGAATTCAGCCAGAGACATGAAGTCAACTGTGTCAGGGGACACAGCTAGAGGACAGGCATCACTTTACCATGGTTAATGCATTTTCATCTCACCAAGACAAATATCTGCTTTTATGCATCCCAGAAAGGTCTTAGCCCCAACACAGCACCAGTTTGCTACTCCACAAAAATATTCAGGCTCCCCACTCCTGGGGAAGTTACCTGCCACCCCTGGTCTAGGCTTAACATAAAGCCCTGGCTTAGCCACTTCACAGGTGTTTCTGTGAGGCCATGCCACATCCAGGAACAAGAGGAGTTACTCACCACCCAGGATACAGAGCTGTCAGCTCCAGTATGGCTGTGCTGCTTCCTCCTGCCTAATTTAGGGATCCAGCTGCAAAGGGTACTCAGGGAAGAGCTCTTAGCATCAAACAACTCCAATCAAGAGCATTAGCACAGGCAAGGAGACATCCCCCCCTCCTACCATCCACATATTGCTTTAGCACATAGAGATCAGATCTCCTGGAAGAATGATATGCAGAGTGCTTTGAACACAGATTACCAAATACTGCCCAACCAGGAGCAGGCACACGCCAGAGCCCAGCCTGCAAAAAGGGATGAAGACACTTCATAGGGCACAAAACCCCTTGTCAGGCATGCTGGTTATTTACTCCCTTTCCCACTGTGAGCTGACACATTCAGAAAGCAACTGCTTGGTAACAGAGTCCCCAGCACACTTTGTTTGCAGCACTGCTGCAATCTGCAATTCAGTTTATTGCATTAAAATGTGGTGCAGCCCTAGCCCTAGAAAGAAATAAACATGCCAATTGTCACACTTCCTCCCATTATCTTTTAGAAAGTGAGCTCGGATGAACATTCATAGAGGGGAGTCTGGGGCTTGTCAGAAAGCACTGCCAGAAATGTAGCATCCTGCTCTCAACCCCACTGGAAACATCCTATCTCCTCATCCAAGCTCCCCAAAACCTGCAGCACTCTGCTTGTGAAACAAGAAGAGCTTGTGTGAGCAGAGGTGGCTGCCAGAATTGTCTAGAGGATGGAAGTAAAAAGCCATTCACCTGCCACCTGCTGAGCCAGGACCAACAAAAGCCCTTGCATCTTGCTGCTGCTCCTGCAGGGTTTATTAGGAGTGAGTAAAACTACCTAAAAATGAGCTGTTCAAGGGAGAAGGTATGAGAGATGCTTTGACTGTGTTTGTATCCTCAGTCCCATCCCCAAAGCAGACTCTCCCTGTCCTAGGGAGATATGCATTTGTACTGGAATTTTAAATTAATTTTATTATACAAAATTACACACTCCTTCCCCACAGATGTATTAGGGTCCTGACACAGCAGTAGGAAACCATGCTGCAATGTAGTTTTCCTTGTGACTGCTTGTGAGGTGTGACAGCCACACCCACGGTGGAACTCCTCTGATGCAGCCTCTTCCTCCCAGTCTATGCGCTCAGATTTGGCTCACACCAAATATTTACCATATCTCAACTGAATTTTAGAATATACAGACTACAGAGCAGTGGGTCTGTAGCCTCTGAGTCTATGGGTCATGCTAACACTCCCAGGCTCCTTTTCACCAGAGGCAGATTCTGCTCTGCACAGAGCAGCTCAGCAGCCTCGTTCATCCCACTGCCCCCCAGATGGCTTGATTAAGAGCAACGTGATGCATTTTGGTAGCAACCATGTTCTCAAGAGTCTGGACAATCCTCCTGAGTGCAAACCAAACAGCACTAACCACGGGAAATGACCTGCATGATATGGGTCAATGCTGTCTCTGACCCACATCATCATCAGACACTTTCTCTTGTGCTGAAGTTCTCAGACCTCTGACACCCCCTTTAGGCATCCAGAGAGACCATCCCACCTAGTCAGGCCTTCCTCTGCCTCCCCCCAGCAGTAAGTGGGTTTTAACAGCTGCAGAACCAGCACCATCCCTTTTTCTTCGCTGACCTCTGGTCCCTCAGCCCAATTTCAGCAGAGACACGAGCATCAACACATCACATTTTGGAAACATAAGCGGTCTCACAGTCAGTTCTGTCAAATTCATGCAAGGAAAAGTCTTTTTATCCATCTCCTCCCTTTGCCCAATCTATTTTTATCCTTACCCTTCTCTACACATCATTAAGTTAATAAGAGACATATTTACTTTGCCTGGCTTGGGACTAAAGTTGAACTAGAAGTTTGAGTTGTGCAGCAGCACAAAGCAGAAATACCTTCTCTGAAACACCACAAGCATTTCAAATCAGAGAACAAGAACATTTGAGGGTGTTCTATGAAAATAATGGAGCTGGGTGAAATTAAGCAGTTCACAATATTTGAGACATGTCAGAACATAAAACAGTGGGGGGAAAAACTATGTGCTATTTATATGCATTCAGCCTATGGCAGTTATCAACAGCAGAGTATTCAGGGAAGAAACATCACCACTACATCTGCAGTATCCAAATGTGAGTCCCTGGAGTCCTGCACTAGTGCTGTATTGAACAGCATTCCCAAGGAATTGGGAATATTTCAGGTGTGTGATGAGCAGCAATAGGTAGTACACTGTAAGGTCCAAGACTTTGATCAAACTCTGCAACTTAAATGGATTTCCAATATAACAAAGAGGTGTCAGCTCTAGTCCTCATCTGCTGATACTATCAATAGGGGCTCAGCTCACTAGCAGTTAATTCAAAGCCTAGCTCAATTTGCACAACAGTGATCTACACAAAGTCCCATATGTGGCTAAGGGGAGATTTTGCCAACTAGACAATAGAAACAGCATTAGAGCTCCTGAACTGATGCTATTACTTTTCTTTTCTGCTTCACCACTTCCCCATCAAATTTCCACAGGCTGAGATCTCCAGCTGCCTACTCCCTTGCATCAGAAAACATGCAGAAAGGGTAGCAAAATGCAGAAGTACCTATTTCTTTTCCAGATGCAGCTTTATTGAGGCTTTTAAAATGCAACTGCCCGTAAAATAGGGGCAAATATAACTTTTTTGTGCATTAAAGATACTAAAAGTTACCATAATTAAGCAACTATAGAAGTATTTCTGAGTGATTCAACTATCACTTAGCCTTAAAAACAAAAGTTGCTACATGTTGCTATGTTCCATGAAAGGTTTTTAGCTTGCTCCATTCTGAAAATTTTGCTTTCAGGTTTCAGTCCATCTCAATACTAGATCAGACTCTTTTACCAAGTTGCTGCTGGTGAGAAGTTGTCATGGCTGTTGAGATGCCAGAAGCAGCCAGAAGTGCTACCCAATTAGGTAACTAAGTAGTTTTAACCACATTCTAAAGCTACTGCCTATAAGCCTGGACTGCATTAATCTCAAGCTTGGCTCAAAAGCAGAGGTGGCAGCAGCCCATACCCAAACACCACAGGTGTTTGTACCTGTGAGTTACTGTGTCTTCTGAAACCAGATGAACACAACAGGCTACAGCTTTGACTTGCTATTAATGCAAGTATCCTCACACCCCCATCTACTCTCCACCAAGCAAGCACCGACTGCTAGAGCCAGCATAGAGAAGGAATTCAGGAGTAGCGTAGAGGTGCTGATTTTCCCAACTCATGCTGTTCCCATGCTAAGGAAAAGCAAGGTTATAGTCACCAGTTAGAGACAAGGTATTACCTTTCTCTTTCAAGCGCCGCAAAACATCCCCCGCTTGGATTTGGAAAGAATGCAAGACTTCGACACAGCCAGCTGGTGACCAGAGAGGAAAGATCTGTAGCTCCCTCACCCCACCTCACAGCCCCCAATTCCTACTGCACCTTGTGTCATTAGAGAAAGGACATAGACCAAGTACCTGCGCCATGCTCCTCCTTCAGCAGGGAGTTAAAATTAGGCGCCTGGCTCCTGCCTGAAACAAGAGGCTAGAAAAAAAACACAAGTCTGAAACAGCTTAACACAGGACAAAAAAGGCACATTTTAATATGTACAGCAATGCATTTGGGCTATAAATTTACCCAACACAACTGAAAAATCCAAACTATGCTTTTATACTTATTCCATGGTGTCAGCCTCATTCCTAGCCACCTACCTTTCTCTGCATCTCTGAATGCTGCTATATACACACACAAACAAACAATTACATCATGAATGTTCATTTAGGCTCCCAACTTCAAGTAATAAAGTTCAAACTTGCATAGCATCTTATGCCACTCAGCCATAAACAGTTACGATTGCATATTAGCTGGAGCAGCCATCTCTTTCAACTCAGCCAGTTTTGGCTAGCCACTATTTTTAATTTTTTTTTTTTTAATCCTTGAGTCAGAATGTTTCCTAAGTCACCAGCCCGATGGATGCCAGAGACTTCAAAATGAACCTCTTGCTGTTGTTAAGATCCTCTTAAACCAGAAATTTAGAGTGTTGTCAAGAACAGTTTTAAAAATGTAATACTGTTTATTTTGCTTCAAAAACATTTCAGCATTCTAAACATACAAAAAAACAGAACGTTGCAAATTTGTTTAAGTACAGAGTGTTTTTGAACTTCAGTTGCTGCACTGGCTCTTCACTTAGTTGACCATGAAGAGATGTCTACAGTTTCAGTTTAAAAACTACCGCACTTAACTAAAAAACCCATACACTTCTCATGCCAGCTGAACCCCCTTCCACAACTAAGAATGGCAGCAGAATGCTATTTCACTATATACAGAAAGACAACTTTAAGCTAAATGGACGCCCACTGTAGTGTAAATAGATCTACCCTCACAGTGCATGCTTTGGGCCATGGCACCCTGGGGAACGTACAGCCTTTCCAAGTAATCACTGCTCCTCTAAGGCATCATCACTCTAAGCATGTACCACAAGAATCTGTCTAGTTTTTACAAACTATAGATATGTACAGTTTATAACCCAGGATTTTCTAGCCAATAACCATATAGTAACACCACCTTACAAATTAAAAAAATGCTTGAAACATTTTTAAATGCTTTGTTACACCAACAGCAAAGTGCACAGAGTTAGGAGAACACTAGAGCGCCTTTTCATTTTAAAAATGTTTGGAAATATGTACAACTTTGATACAGTTTCAGGGTGCTCACTACACCCATGGCCACTTCATGTAAACCAGTTACAATTTCTAGAGCACTTTTAGAAACTACAACACGATCGGATCCAATTTTTTTTTTTTTTAATTAAGCCTAATAAGGGCAAGAGACACCATCTCAAATAAGAGGTGCTTCATTTATGGTGTTTCCCCTACTCTATGGTATTCACATGGAGACAAGTATTGTACAGTTTTATTCATCATCATCATCTTCATCCTCCTCTTCTTCATCCTCCTCCTCCTCTTCGTCTTCTTCCTCTACCTTTTTCCGAGCAGCTTTGGTTGCTGCTCCCTTTGCGCCATCAAACTTTCCTTTAGACTTGTAGTCTGCAACATCCTGCAAAGTCAAGGGGATGTCTTAATTTGCTCTAAGCAGCAAACACACACAGCACTTGTACAGCAGTGGGCGTTAAGGAAAAGGGACTGCACCCCCCCATGGGGACACAGCCAGCACAGGTATGCAGACACCTAAGCACACTCATGAAGGTCTTGAACCCTGCATTAATGGCTATTTCTTTGAGGAGGAGAAGAGAACCCAGCCTCTCAAAGTCTCCTGATAGTGGGACAAAGCTCCTGTAACAGCACAGCAAACCCTTCATGAAGCAACACGAGCAGCCCCTGCTGCTTATCACTGGGAAAAGCTCTCCCTCCTTGCTGAAATCTACCTGTGGATCTCTATCCTGCTCTGCCAACCTGTGCAAAGCTCGGCTGTAACTATGCTGGGGCCACCTGAGCTGGGCCTATGTTACAAAAGCACATCAACAAAAGAGCTGGTACAGAGGAGGCACAAGTGACAACTCTCCTTACCTTCTCGTACTTCTCCTTCAGTTTAGCTGCCTTATTATTGTAAGGCTGCTTTTCACCGTCACTAAGGTTGTTCCACATTTCACCCAGCTTCTTTGCTACATCCCCAATAGATATGCCAGGGTTTGTGGACTTGATCTTGGGGCGAAACTCTGAACAGAAGAGGAAGAAGCCAGACCTTGGAAAGAAACACCAAAGGACAGTCAGCATTTGCAGCAGCACGCCCAGGGAGCATCCCTTCCTGAATCCCTCCCCATAACACTAACACATGCATGAACACACAGAAACTTTTTTTTTTTAAACTTACAAAATCAAACACAAGCTTAAACATGTTTTGATTTTACTGAGGCCCAGACCTGCAGCCTTCACTCAATGCTCTTTTTTAATTAAGTATTCTGCATCCCTTCACCCAATTTCATCTTAGATACACAAGTCTCACTGTGACCTAGCCAATTCTGTGTCTTCCATCACTATGAGTTTAAGAGTACCAAGTACTGACAATTTGTGTCAGTGCCCTACATGCTGAAGACCACAAGCTGCCTAGAAGGTTTATAAGACAGTATCACTACCAATCCTGCTATACCAACACTGCGTCCCCCATCTACCTCCTTCCTGGAAACCCATGTTATATACAGTGTGAAAATGAACCAAAACACTTATGCATTTAAAGTCTCAAAGTTACTTACGGTGGTCGTTTTGGGGCATTGGGGTCCTTCTTCTTCTTGCCACCCTTAGCTGGTCCATAGTCCTTCATTTCTCTATCATATCGTACCTTATCAGCCTTTGCCATTTCATCAAATTTAGCCTTTTCCTTGCTTGACATGGTCTAAAAAACCAAAACATGAGATAGCAAATTTGTGATTACCCAACAGTTCAATAGCTGGCAAACTTTATGTAAACAAGCCAACACATATCAACTCGATATGGGAGTTTCAGAATTTGTTTGTTTTCTAACCAGACCACCTTGAGGACGAAGGTCCTGTACGGGAAATCACAGCCACCACGGATATACTCAGCAACAGGGAAGCAAGAGAAATGAGATAAGCACAGTCAGAGTCCTACTTTGGACACACACCTGGAAGGAAGTAGCTGCTGAAGGGCATTGCTTGTGAATCATAGAAAAGGCCAGACTCTAGCAGAAGCATCTAAATGGGCAGATACACAAGGCTAAAGTGTTCAGTATTGCTACAGGCTTCAGCAGCACCTGACCAATGGCCAGGACAGCTTGCCAACAACAGCACATAGACCAAAACAGAACCAGCTCCCTTCATGTTCAGGCACACATACACACACACATCATCCTAGCAGATACTGTAAGAAGTTTTTGACTTCACGAAGTCACAAATTAAGGTACCTTCCACCTCTCTGAGCACTTCTTGGAAAACTCTGCAAAGTTGACTGGAACCTCTGGGTTCTTTTTCTTATGTTCCTCACGGCACGTCTGCACAAAGAAGGCATAGGCAGACATCTTGCCCTTGGGCTTCTTCGGATCACCTTTAGCCATCTTGGCTCTGTAGGGACAGAGAAAAAAGTAACGAATTATATATAGATGAATACACCTATGTATGCATATATTCATGGTGTGCATATATTTACACACATCCCCCCCCACCATCTTCTGACATGATGTCCCATCACACCTCATTCTTTCCCCTGACACCTCTTACTGTCCCCAATACAGACTTAAATTATTCTCCCTTGTTACTTGGGTTGCAGACAAGCCAAAAGAAGCCAGTCACTGGATTTAAGTGTTATGTTAATATATATTTACATCATGTCCAAAGACTGGAGACAGCCTATTAAATATACATACTTCTGCCTATTAAGCATTACATACAAACTAATATTAAGCATCTGTTTTAGTTGGCTACCACACTGGGGCTGGAGTGGCATGCACAGTGCCAGGCAGTGACTTATTCCTTCAGGAGCTGGAGTGTACACATTAGCAGCTGCTGTCCAGGTAAGAAGGCAGGACAAATTAGCCACCTCAAAAAAGTGCAATAACCTTTTATACATAAAAAGGGCACAAATAAAGGCTGACTTTAACCACAATAGGACCTGTGGAGCCCTGCGAGGTGAGTTATGCTTGCTCTTCCTCCTCCACCAAGTGACACGTTTGAGGCATAGTGGTCAGTGCAAAGATGCGATCGGAAAGTTACCGAAACGATAGTGCAAACTTTTGGGCTCCATTTATTTTCCTGCTTCCATATTAAATTTTCCCCGTTTAATAAAAATAATCATAAGCCCGCAACATTATTTTCTATTTACAGCTTCTAAGTCACTTAGAAATTTAATTTTTATTAGCACCACGTCAATATTTAATTGCGCCCATTAACCCGCCAGGGGCAGCAGAAGTGGCCGTAAGCCGCCCTGCCCGGTCCGGCCACTGCCAGGACACTGCTGCCTCCGCGGGGGCGGAAAACCCGCGGTACCGGGAGCCGGGGAGCGGAGCCGGCCCCGTTCCGAAATGAGGGGCGAGCGGCCCACGGCGACCAGTCCAGCCCAGCCCAGCCGGCCCCGCTCCGCGCCCCTCCCGCATCTGCGCCCCCCCCAAGGTCACAGCGGCGGCCGCGCTCCGCGGCGCGGGNAGGCAGCGGGAGCGGCGGCGGCCGCGCTCCGCGCCCAGGGCCGGCCCCGCTCGCTAAGATGGCTTCTCCCGGCAGCGCCGCCGCCGATCCGCCGAACAAAGCCGCGCTCCCCCTCTGCCGCGCTCGGCCCCCCACGTCCACTGCCCCCGGCCGCCAGCCCCGCCAAAAGGCCACCCCCGCCGCGCAGAGGCTCTCCGCTGGCCCCTCGGCAGGCGGCTAGGGCGTCGGGGCCGAAGCGCGGGCGGGAGGCCCCCCCGTGGCCCCTGCCTAGCGCAGCGCTCTCTAACAAAGGCTCCCGTGCAGCCATTACCGCCGCCGCTACGCTCCTCCGCGCTGCCTGAAAAAGAGTACAAGGAGCCCCAGGGCGGCCCCCCAGCGCCCGTCCGAGGACACGGAAAGGTGGGGGGAGAGGAGCCGAGGAGAAAGCGAAAGGTTTGAGCCCCCGGCGGGGCGCCGGGAAGGAGATTTTCCTCGTCGTGATCCCCCTCCCCATCCCTGTGCCGCTCACACGTCTTTCTTCCCTTAGCCGGGGCTCTCCAGCGCCAGCCATATTAATGCCCACAGCACGGGCGGCGCGGCGAAAAGGCGATGCGGGGCCCCGCCGCGGGCGCAGCCCCACCAGAGACACCTTCTCGGGCAGGGGAAGAGAGGCGGAGGCAGAAGCGAAGGGATCGGAGGAGTTTGGAGGTGGCGGCGGCGAGAAAAAAAACTGCTTGGCTGGGACCGCCGAGCGCAGCGCGCAGGGTTTATCCCTGTCAGATACTAAAGCGACAGCCATATTAATGCAGAGTAAACAGCGGGCATGGCACTGCGCACGGCCGACAACTTTCCCACCGCCACCAGCCCCAACGAGCCCACCCTGGGAAGGGGGCACATAAAAGCCGAGGCCGCCGTGCGACATTAGGAGGCGGCAGAGAAAAATCCCTGCCCATGCAGGGGAGAAGAGTTAGTCCCAGTGTAGTTGCTGCACCAGCCATATTACTCTCGGCGGCACGGGAGCCCAGCGCGGAGCTACGGGGCTGCACCGGGGGTAGTGGCCCCTCGGCGGTGGGGAGACCTCCCGGCGGGGCAGGGCAGGAGGACGGGGGACAAACGCTGCGCCTCGCCCGCTGCCCACCGCCGCGCCAGCTGGACACAGCATCTGCCCCAGCACAACTGATCCCCACGAGAGGGGGGGAAAATAAAGTTTTGGGGGAATTTTCCGATGTTTTTTTAACTAAATTTTTTAAATAATCAAAAAAAAAGGAAGAAGGAAGAAACAGAACACAACATTAAAAAAAAAAAAAAGACAAAAAAAAAAAAAAGCATGCTGGGGCAGGCAGAAAAGAGGGGCGAAGGAGCGGAGGCAGGGCGGGGAGAAGGCAGCCGCCTCCCGAAAAGTTGCGGCGGGGCTGCACGTACCTGTATTGTTCGCGGTAGTGTGGACAGGAGCGGAGCGCAGGGCACGACGCGGGGCTCGGCGCGGCTCAGCCTCGCGTTGGCTGCCTACGAGAGCGGCCTGATTGGCTGCGGGGCTCTGCCGTTTAAAACAACCTCCTCGCCTGCTCATTGGTGCGACGCCTCATGAATATTAAGCACGGCCGCGCGGCGGTTGGCCGGCGGGAGTGAGGTCATTCATTCAAAAAGAGCGCCCGCCGAGGGGAACAGGGGAGCCTAGCGAGCGCGGGCGGGAGAGTGACGGGAAAGTTGGCGTGTGGGGGTGTTGCGCTCGCGGAGCTCCCGCCACGTGCGGCAGAGCGGGACCCTCGGGGGAGACCCCTACCCCCCAGCACCGAGCGGAGATCGGGGCTCTCCAGCCACGCCAGCCCCGGGACCGGCCCCACTGGAGATCCGGCCGCGCTGCCGGCGCCGCAGAGGCACGGAGACGAGGAGCAGCCCCGGTAGCATTCTGTGGGGGCTGACGGGAGAGACCCCCAGGCCGACAATAGCGCGTTATTGCTGCTTTCTGCTCTAAAGCCGTAAGGGGCGGTTCCAGTTGCCGCTCACTGTTTGCGGAGCTGGCTACTAGTGCGCGTTGTGGAACCGAGCCCAAAATAAACTCTGCTGACAGTCTCAACACATGAGTGGAGAAGAAACTACAGAGCAAGAAACTGCGTGTTTGTGTGAGGAGGAACAGAGTTTTACTCACTCGTTCATCAAATAAAGAATCCAGTTGAGTTACTAGTTACACACTTCTACAATTTGTTTGGTATTAACTTTCCAGGAGTTGCTTGTTATTAAAGAGGCTGGTTGCATACAAGGAAATCTGTGAAGGGTGCCCTGCTAACTGAAACCAGCCCAGTGTGGCTCTAGGGCTCCTTTGGCTCTCTGGAAAGAGCTATTTCATATAGGGCAGCTGCCAAATGGTTAAACTGGTGTTCGTGGCTGACCGCAATTGTTGGTTGGCTCTGAAAAAAGAGCTGTTATTTTTAAGGATGGAGCAGTAAGACTCAGAAACCACCTCATACTGTTACGGGCTGTTTGTAACTGCCACCCTGTTTTGATAGCCAGAAGAAACAGTTGCCCTCTTTGAGGAACAGATAGTGAAAAGAGACCTCCACCCTGAGCTGAGGCACTGTCAGGCATCCAGGTTTACTAGATACTGCCCTTTGGAAGTGCTTATGGCTATAACATATAAACCTAAAATATATGGTCACAGGTTGCCTTTGCTGGAAGAGATCAAAACAAAACAACTGATTGAGACAGAAGAGTGCCAACCTCCTGTTGAGAGATCCACTGAGAAGCATGCAGAATTTCACCCAGAATTTTAGCCAAAGTCCTGACTGGATTTCTCCCTTAGGGTACATCTCAGGCAGTCTAGTAAGCACCCAATCCAATTGTTGGCCCAAGTACATAATATGCTTATAGAGACCTTAGAGCCATGTCCTTGGGCTTTTCAAGGCACGTATGATAAAATCAGTCTTACTAGCCTCTTGCCCTATTTCTACTTTCTCAAACCAAAAGTATAAAACAAGTCCTAAACATTAATGAGGTTACCTGAGGGACTGTATTCTGTAGCATCATCATAACATAAGACAAGCAATACTACTGCAGGATAATCTCTTTGTAGCTGACACACATCCCCTTCACCTATTTTTAGGGGTACTTTCACGTATTCCAAACTAGTTGAATAATTAAGCCTTTTTTCTAGGCTCTTGAGTTGCACAATTTTTTTATTCTGCAGCTCTTTCTTCCTCAGACACTATCTCAACCTACAGAGCACACCAAGCAGAGAGCATTACTAAGGGGATGGACAGGCTGTTCAGAAGCTGGCTTAGGAGAGGCACCTGGCACTGAACATGCTGTCCCATAGTCATCTCCAGAGCATCCCCTCGAGTTCTCATCAGCCAAAGGAAACATTCCCTAAGAAGCTTGTTCTAGGAAGGCCAGGAAAGTTTTGACAGCTGGCCAAGGGGCAAAGGAGATATTTTGGTAGCTGGGAGACAGCTGGGTTGGAGGTTTTATTGTAGCACTTGCAGCATGCTTTTGAAAGCAGCATGCTACTCTTTGCATGCTACACTTTGCAGCATGCTACTCACCCCCAAAACTACCACTGCTGCAATTCTCCTGCAGTGCCCTCAGCCCCACACATTGCACCTGGGCCCTGTGTCTGGGCCCTTTCCTGCCATGCACCAAGAAAACAACCCAGAAAGTTAGCTAAGCAAATCTAACCCTTTACTGCAACCTCTTCCAGTCCATGCAGTTCCCCTTCTTTATGCAGCTCACCTGTCCTCTCCTGGCCCCTTTTGGAGACAAGGCAGCTCACTAACCCAGCAAAAAGTAAACAAAGCCCAAAATTCTACCTCCTAGATTACTTTTCTGCTGGATTAGTGGACTGAACCAGTGTACCAAGGAGTCAGGTGACTACCAGAGCCAAGGTGAAGAAAGGAGTGTGCAGAAGGATACAGCCAGCAGCAGAGACACTCCCAAGCGTGGGTTTGGTAAGTTTGAGGGAGTTTTGAGGTTGTTATTTTTTGAGTTTTTTTTTTTAATATTACGTATTACCATGTATTTAACTACAGGAAGCATGAGAAGAAAACCACAACTAAAAGAAAATTTAGGATGCCTGGCTTTTGGCACAGCAGGCAGTAATGTTTGCACTGATGCTAGGAGAGCTCAATACATAGTTCTGAACCTTCCCTTCAAAAAGTCCTGACCTGATCCCCACCAGGCAGGATTTATTTTGCAAACACATGCTACATTTTTAAGCAACTGTCAGCCATACCCTACATCCCACAGCAGGGACCCAGGTCAGTCAGTATCTTGAATATAAGGACTGAGGCCTAAAATGTTGGCCAAGGTCCCATAGCAAGCAGACAGCTCCTAATACTTGCAGTACCTTGTTGCTGAGAAGATGGATGGCAAAGACCTGTTCCAGGCAGAGTCACCAAACACTGAAGGCTTCTGGCCCATGTACATCATGTTGGTGCTGTCCAAGAAACAGCAGAGATACAAACAGCTGAGTCCATGCTGTTACCTGCCAAGATGAAGCAGTATCTTCTCTTCCGCTGGAGATGATGGAACAGGGAGGCAGCTGTGAAAAAATCTGGAGTAACTGAGGACCCCTCCAACAAATCAATAGACTACATAAATATACTTTAAATTCAGGAAAGTCATCCACAAATTGCCTTCTTCTGCTCCCTGTAATTGTCTGAAGTCTAGAGTAAGTTCACATGCTCTTCAGCCAACAGCCACATCTCATCTGAACATTAGTGACAGCTTGGTGGGATTGGCCTTTTGACTGCTCCGTCCATCTTCTGTTGTGCCAGAGGGCCAGCAAATTAAGGCCCGCCGTGTACTTAAGCTATTCAGAAATAAAAATGCTGAAAAGGACCAGAGCCATAACTGAGCTTGGTGGAACACTGATCACTACTGATCAGTTCCAAGCTCATCCAGCCATTCTCACAATGTTCCTCCACATCTCATTCCCATCAGTGAGACCATGAATGCAGCCTTGGAAGGATCATGGAGGACAACAACCTCCATGTGTTAAAGATTAGTCCACAAGACCTTTAACAAGCTATCCAGTATGAATCCAGATTGTCTTGATGTGGGAAATTAGCCTGACATTAAACTGTGCTTGAGCTTTTGCTTCTTGCATTGCACCATACCTGGGATGATTTCAGCCGAAGAGTTGATGTAATGTCTTTACTGGGTATGTCCAATATCGGTCAGAGCAGGTTGTGCTTGTTGTGTTGGGTATCTTCCTCATGGGCAGCATCACGTAGTAGTAGCTAGGAAGAGGCTGGTATGACTTCACACACTGAAATTGTAAAGCATCTCAGTGAATTGGAAGTACACTAGTCACAGAAAAATTACTTGGGCCTTCAATACAATGATATCCCCAAAATGAGCTGTTGTGCTAAAAAGCGTCCCAAACATACACCATAATATCCAGGGATAATAAAATTTGCCTGGTTCTATTTTGGAGGGGCAGCTCAAATACACAGTGCATTGTCAAAGCAGTTCCCTTACTGAGGGGTTTCTTGGACTCATATTTGGCAGCATTTCTGGGAATAGCCACATGAGCTCCTCTGGCCTGTAGCATACAAGCTTGGATATGTGCTATTTCACCCCATCAGCCTTCATTTTTCAGTGCTGATACCTGAATTTCCACCTATCTATCAGCTGATGCAGGTATCAGAAAGCCAAGAAAGTTTGCAGGGGCAAATAGCTGCAATGAGGTATCGGATACCAATATAGCATCAGTCTATTTGCTCTTTGCCCACGTTTGGAATATGTTGAGCCCATGACTGTGATGTTAAATCAGAAGCACCTATGCTGTTGTGCTCTTGACCATTGCACTGGGGAGCTTATTCAAGGTAAGGAGTAGAGGAGCCTTCAAGAAATCTCATAGGAAAGCTATCTGCAGTCCTCTTGAGATAAGAAGTGATTTTCTGAGGCCTTCTAGGCCCCAGAATGCTATTGGTCACAGAAAAAATTGAAGTATCCCAAGAAGAAACACACTTATTGTTCACAGGGTGAGGAAGTTCTGGAAAACATTTGTGAAAAATATTCAGCTCTCTCAGGTATGCAGCTTGGTTCCCATGAGATGCTTCAAGCAACCTGGACATCCAATGTCAGCACACTAAAGATGTGCTCACAGTCCTGGCAGAAATGCCACATCAGGGACATCCCCTCTGTCACAAGGGTTTAGCTACAAGGCAGGTGCCCGTGGAAGGCACCCTCCACTAGCCCCATTCATGGCCCTTCCCGAGGTTAGGACCACAGCGCACTCGGATGGTTCTCCCTCTCAGCAGCCCTGTGAAACTGTCCTAGCATGGGCACAGCAAATCCAGCACATCATCAGAGGTATCAAACCATCCTGCCCTCAGCCAGTCATTCCGTTGTGGTCACTGAGCTGCAGTTCCAGCAGGATAATTATAACTGCATTTGGAGCTTTCACTTCTATCTTCATTGCATCTCTTCAACACTTGTACACACTGGCAAAATTCTCTAGTGGAGACTTGACCCAAATGAAAAGGTTGATATAAATACATCTGTAGGGTTCTGCCAGCAATTAGGAGTAAAGATGGGGGGAAATCCTTCCTAGGAATCTAACAAAGCCAGGAAACCTTTTTAAGCAGAAGCAGCCTATCAGAGTGACAGAGTTGACATTTAAGGTTGGATGGACAATAGCGACATGAAAAGTGTTAAATGACCTGTTCATCTCACCAGCATATTCATTAGTCTAGTTAGGGGGCTGTTTCAAAAGCCTTCAGTGTGGACCTGACTTCTCCCACTGCTGACCTTCTGTGCTAACATGCAATGGAGACGAAGAGGCTCAATTAACCCTCCTCTAACTGGTATAGTCAAAAGCTGATTGCAGAGGTTTCATTTACAAGCCCAAGTTTTATTTTATTTTATTTTTAAACCAAGAGTTTAACTTTAGTAAAATGAGGAGGAATCCCTCCATACAAAACCCTCGTAATCTTACAACACTTGGGATTTCCACACACGGATTTTCTGATGCCTACAGCCTGAGGCTGAATTCCATGTCCTGTAACTATAATAAAATATTTGTAATTGCTCACTGGGATCTCAGACAGTTAAAATATTTCGTCTTTAACCTATGAAACAAAAAGAATTATCTTAAATTCATGCTGAAAGTAGAAAATAAAATTAGCAATGGTGTTTAAGGAGCTTGGCAGCATGCAAGTTCAGAGAGATAGAGGTTAATCTGTTCCCAATTCAACTATGAGAAACCTTATGTTCCAACTATTAAAATATTAGTCTAAATGACCAGGTGACCTCCCAAATTCCCTAATGGGATGGCATAGCCTGTTATCCCCTGTAGCCATACCCCATTAAGATGACACCTCTGCAGGAGTAGGATACACTCTCAGTTGCACGCACAAAATTAATTATTGTCGAATGCACTTCGTGGGGACTGACGTGAGAAATACAAGTTAAAATAATTAACAGTCATACTATGCAGCAGTTCAAAAACTCCTTGCAGTATAACCACAGGCAAGATAAACAGAAACTCACAGTTACCTTCACAGGTGGGCTCCCCCCACCCCTTCGTGTCATGTCATATTGTCCACATTCCTCTTGGGGCTTTTTACTTCCTTTTCTTTTTCCTCTCCCTGTTTTTGCTTCTCTTCACACCTTGGCCCTGGCTTTTTCCCCGTACATGCTGCCAGGATGCCCAGGGGGTGGCAGGCAGGCAATTTGCCCCTGCACATCTGTTTCACAAGATTTGCCACCACAGTACAGCACCCCCTACGCTTCCAGACTCCTGGAAATTGTGTGCCCCCTGCATACTGCCTCCTTGCATTCCTGGCTCATCTCTGCTCCCTCATCTAACACATCCCTCCTGCCACAACACACTTTCTTCAGGCGTCTTCTTCCATGCTCAGCTACCATAGGGCCATCTGCTTTCATGTATTTTCTTTTTAAAGATGCGCTATCCCAAACCTCGTAAACTCTAAGTGACCTGGCATGAGAGCAATGAGCAACACTCAGCTTCAGAGAGGCCTTTCTGTTCTGCTTCACATGCACAGAACTACACAAAAAAAAAAACCAAAACAAAAGAAAAACCCCACAAAAAATAAAATTAAAAAAAACCAAACAAACAAAAAAACCAAACAAAAACCAAACAACAACAACAACAACAAAAAACCAAAGTCACTTAATGAATGTGGAAAAAAAAAAAAGGCACATTTATCTACCTAGCCCACCAAGCCAAAGACTAAAAGTAGAAACACAGGACAACTGGAAACAGTCTCTGCAAGTTTCCCATAGCCTTCAGAGGAGATGGAATCTAGATGCAATTTTAAAGGAGAAGATTTTAAGGGTTTCCCTTGCACTTTAATTGTCAAGTAATCAAGACCACATTCAGTGCAACAAAAGTTCTTGCAATCATGCTGTGACAGCACACCAAGAAACTCTATTAAGAATCCAATGCAATTATAACCCAACAGCAGTCCAGCAAAGGGCTGGATATAAAGGGAGGCATGACCCCACATTAAAAAGAAGTCAGTGATAATACAGCTAAGGTGTAGTTCAGACACCATGGATGTGACACTAAATTAAGCAATCAGCACGTCTGGCATTGGAATGAGAAAACTGCACTGGATACTTATTTCATAGTCCTGAAACATTGCTAGAAGGAGAGTTGCTTTCAGATCACTAAATTATTGCTCCCAAAGCCATGAATACCTGCTCCCACCCCAAACCCAGCACCCACACTCAGCCATAGCCAAATGCCAGTGTGCATCCTTTCCTCTTTGGCCNCAAGACCACATTCAGTGCAACAAAAGTTCTTGCAATCATGCTGTGACAGCACACCAAGAAACTCTATTAAGAATCCAATGCAATTATAACCCAACAGCAGTCCAGCAAAGGGCTGGATATAAAGGGAGGCATGACCCCACATTAAAAAGAAGTCAGTGATAATACAGCTAAGGTGTAGTTCAGACACCATGGATGTGACACTAAATTAAGCAATCAGCACGTCTGGCATTGGAATGAGAAAACTGCACTGGATACTTATTTCATAGTCCTGAAACATTGCTAGAAGGAGAGTTGCTTTCAGATCACTAAATTATTGCTCCCAAAGCCATGAATACCTGCTCCCACCCCAAACCCAGCACCCACACTCAGCCATAGCCAAATGCCAGTGTGCATCCTTTCCTCTTTGGCCATCCTGCCACTGTCTACACTTCAAAACAGGACCATGGCAGCACACAGCATACTGAGGAAATGATGCACCTAAACCACTCACATTCAGATGAATGAAAGAGGAGAATGTTCTCCAATAAGCATAATAGCATCTTGGTGCTACTCTATCTCACAACACAGGTCTGAATGAAGCTTTGAGTCTGGTCATGGTTTCTAACTTATCAAGATAGGCTGCCTGTCTCCAGTGTCACAGTGAGTCAGGGAGTGACATACGAAATCCTTGGCTAGAGAGAAAGAAAGACGAGTTTTCTCCACAAGAACTGTTAACTGAGTGCTTGGTCTCTTCCCTATGCAGTCGGGCTGCTGGGCCATCAGCTGCAGGGTTGCTTTGCACAGTCCAGCTTCTTCAGCTGGCATCTTAAGTAGACTGAAGGTCTAGGTGTAGGAAAACACAGAGAACATTGGGTGATTCCAGCTGGGTGGGGAAACACACTGCTAGCACAACAAGGCTTTAGGAAGGGTTAAAAATCTATTGTCAGAAAAGACATAAACAGCATAGGTGCTGCAAAGGTGGAGAGGAAAGCAGCTTTTCTTGATCTATGATCTGCACTACACTGCTGGGACTTAAGCTCTCCAAAACTGACTGTAAAGCTAGGAAAAGAATACATTGTCCATATGCATGTAGATGCAGGAGAAGCAAAGGAAAAAATGTGAATTGAAGTTTTAAGTGTTTACAGTTTAGGGGAATATTTAATTGGTTGTAAAAAAACCTCATTGGGGTGACACAATGATCACAGGATGAGTCTTGCCTTCAAAGGGTTGAGTGACCTTCAGTTAAAAAAGGGAGGTGAAAAACTGGCTCAGGAAAGCACTCAAAGTCCCTTAAGCTTTCCCCACTCTTCCCCATGACCTCTCTGTCCCCTACATTTTTTTTTTCCCCTTCTTATAAATCTGTTCAGAATATATTGTTTCCTTTTTGGTATCAGTTTTGTGCCATCTCTTCACCATAGCAACAGACAGCAAACAGCAACTCAAACAACTGGAAGTTGTTGGCATACTCAGGTAGGTTCTCCTGCTGCAGCAGCCTTGAGTGACTCCCTGCTTTTGGAAAAACATTTAGTTGCATAATTCCAGGTTTATTTCCACTAAAAGAGAGCATAAACAATTAACTAAATGCCACCAATTAAACTATCAATAAGGCAGGGATATTTTCAGTCCTGCACTTGTATACAGCCACACTATTATGACAGCAGCTACCGCAGCACTGATTTTAGACTAACTATCTCAAGTCCTGGAGGCAGACATGGGCCATAAACCCCCAAGGGTAACTGGGCCCATCCTGGGCAGTTCCCCTGCATACACCTCTGTGCTGGCACAGGCCAACTGCCAGCAAGGCCTGAGGTACCAGAGTCTGGGGGTGAGATTTTTTGAAAGACCAAAAGTCCAGCTGCCTCCCAAGCAGTGCCCAGCAGCGAGAATGGATGTGAGCTAAGACATTAGAGCAAAAACTGAAGCACATGAGACTCAAACTTGATACTGGACCATGCAGGTATTTTGGCAGATCAGCAGGAAGATAAAGAGGTCAACAGGATGATGAAGCAATGAAGGGGAGGAAGGGAAGTTTTGCAATGGACAGTTGGGACTTACATGAATACCTTTACATCACTGAAAAGCACAGGAAAGTCATAATCTGTGACAGGGAATCTAACTCAGGTTGCTACCAACAAGTGCTTACATTGATCCTTGATGATGTTGAAGGAATAGTTGTTTTGGGGAGAAATTTAATAAAAAAGGGGGTAGATTTCTGCCAAGTGCTCCCAAATTCTTCTTGCATTACATTCATTGGAGATCATGTTTTGTTAACATATTTGATTCCTGTTTTGCTTAGGAGTGTAGGAACATTACAGTGAATGAACAGAAAATATATTTACAGTGAAATTTTTTTAAAATTGTTTTATTTATGCACATTCTTTTTAGAGACATACATATGTATACAAGATACATTAAGAATCGCTTTAAAGGAAGATGAACTTCCCCCCAAAAATTGTGCTATTTCAATTTTCTTCTAGGTTTGTTAACCCATTTTAGATTTAAAAGACATTGTCTATTTAGATTGGGGTGTGTGTTGTATATCTATAATTAACTTCTTTATTAATTACAACTTCTCATATCAAGACAAGTGTTTGATAAAATTCCTCCAAATGTCTCAGGTTTCTGCTTTTCCCCAACTAAAAGTAGATGCTTTTCAAAGAAAAACAGCTTCAATGACAAAAGAAAGACAAACATACTAAAAATATTAAAGTAAAATAAAAATAAAAACATCTGCCAAACTTCTTTCCCAGTATCATCAGTGACAACACACTTTCAGGATATCAGCAGCAGCCTAGTGCGGCATTTAAGAATATCCAAATAGCTTAGACCCTGCACAGCCCCTGCTGTTCTTTGATTTATAAACTGATATTCAAATCCTGATGTCCAATTACAAAACCCCACTGAATTTGCTAGAATTTCACAGATGAAGTTCAGGACAGAATTCAGCTCTGAGTTGCTAATTTTAATTGGCCCATAGTAAGTTTGTTGTCGGGAGATGGTTTTTTCCCACCACTACACAAATTGGAAGACAAAAATTTAGTAACTAAAAATGTTTTCCAGAATCCTATTTTTCCTGAGGGGAAAAAAAAACGTAATTACACGTAAATGGCAGAGTTATTTGATCTTACTGTGAACATGGTAACTGTGGTGTCAGGATTGTCTTGTGTTCTTTCTGTCCTTCCATCAGCTCATTTGTTTTCCATGTGGCTGTTTGTGTACTTACTATTGTGTCTGGTTATTATATGCTGAACATGATTGTTTTGCACTCAGATTTATTCCCAGCTTGAAAATTATTTGAAAACAGGCAGAACAAGGGGGAGAAACACAGCCATCATTTGAGAAACTCATACAGTAGAGTGCTCAAAGGCTTCCTTTCAGATTTGCCTTCCCTGCCAAGAAAAGCCATTGTTACAGTGACAACCCAGAGGCGTGTGTTACAACAAGAAAATCATATGGGATGCAGAATTAAAATCTCAGTCACAGGTGAAGAATCAAGGCAGTAGAGGAGTGCATACACAGAACTGCTCTTTTCTCCCGGCCTACTAGAAAAAGTTGGCAATGCCTTGTCCCTGCAGAGGTGATGCTGTGAGATGTCCAATGCCCATGGCAGAGTAGTGAAGCATCCTCCCAGCCCCATGTCCTTCTTTGTCTCTGCTCAGAGCAGTGACTCCCCAGTCACCAATCAGCTTCAGTGCCTCAAGTTCCCCCAGCCTGGGTCCTGCTCCTCTCTAGCCAAGCTATCTCCCATCTGACCCTCTGCTCCTCTCCCAGCTCCTGGAATTGTTCAGGAGTGCCAGCACAGCCAGGTCTGTTGACCCCATCAAAGGAAGAGGTGACTTTCTGATGCCCCAAGCCATTGTGGCCACACCAGTGGGATTCTGCAGCACAGCCTGAGTGTCAGTGGGACTCTTACGCTGTGTTAGAGTTTCTTCAGGGGAGCACAGGGCTGACACCTATGCTCAGCCAAAGATTTGAATCGCTCCTGGTGACAATTTAAGTCAAGCTGGTGTAGATCCAGATAGAAATCAGGTGGGATTTCTCCACGCACAGAGCACTGTATTTCTGAATGGCAGATTATGCTCCTTCAGTTCCTCTACTTCCAGTTACTAAGCATTTCTCCCCTCTTGTAGCAATTCGGGCCAACAATCCCCACTACTACATACCCTCTCTGGATAATCACACCCTTACAGTACCTCTCACAGCCTAATGTTTTACAGTGAAATCTCAGAAGCTCTGAACAATCCTAGTAGCAGTTAGGCAGCAGCATTTGCACAATTATGATATAAAAGGTAAGTGTGCTCCCACTCTCCATTTAAATTTATAGTGATTGGTTCCATACAGTAACATGGTAAATGAAAAACATCCCCCAGCCTTCTTTTGAGAAGTTTATAGTAAATAAAAAAATGCCGAGGGTTGTGTGTTGGCATCCAGCCTGGCAGCTCTCTATGCAGGAAGGGGATTCAGGCTCCTTTTCCCAGGCACACATAAAATGCTGGCAGAGCTCTGCTCTCCCAGGAGCGTGGCTGCCGCAAAAGCCTGAGGAAGTCAGGCTGCTGGTCCTAAGGAACCTTCTCTGCAGGCCTAGGCTGGGAGAGCTAAGGCAGAAATCACTTGTGTTGTCCTGTAACCGGCTTTCCAGAGACACTCTGGGATATTTCCAGGGTCTGGTGATGTACCATTTCCTAGCTATGAGGCAGAATGGATTCCCTGATTAATTGAGTACACAGTGCCCTGTTCACACTGAACAAGGGCTGGTAACTGTCACCATGTGTCAAGTGCTGACTAAATTTTTTTTTACAAGGAACGCAGACCTGGAATATTTTTAAACCTCCTCCAGAGACTAAAGGCTGCTCTGTTGTTCTGAGTTTAGACTGCAGGGAAAACAGGTCACTCATGAGAATTTAATTTCAGTACCTGCACTAGTACCTTTAGAAAATGCAATTTGGATCTGACTCTTACAATTAGCTTGCACACGATCCTGTGCAAGTTGATTAGAAGAAAGGTGTGATTCTGCTACACAAAGCTAAGCATCTGGGGGATACTCAACTTGATCCTGCTCAAAGTATATCACTTCTAGGTGAAAACATCAAGGTACCTGCTCCTCTGTGCTCCTTCTGAGGCCACTCTGGTAGCCTGCAGGTCCCACTCTGCCCCTCACCACCAGACCCCATACCACAGCTCTGGAGTAAGAACAGCCAGTACAAGCTACACAGTGAGAAGTGCCCATGGCTGCTATCTCAGACCAGCTCCAAGAAGGGTCCTGCAGCCCAGTAAACCAATACAGCAGGCACCAGAGAGGCTTTCATCATCTTTACACTCCCAACATCACCTATGCATTGATTTTATGGGTCCCAAAACTTCCTTCCTTACCATGAGCTTGCATTGCTTCTCCTGGTGAGGAAGGGCAAATCCTTCAAGTTTTCACATCTTCATCAAGCTGTTTCCTTAACAGTACTCAACACCCTTGCACTGCTGCAGTGTCCTGACACTATTTTTCCCTCATGTTCCTCTCCATCCATTTAATCTTTAAAATAAATAAATGAAAGAAGGCATTGCTGACTGAGCCTCAACCATAAACAGCCCATATTACTGACAGGTCCCTGCTATGAGACTCCTCTCCCCCCAGAGCTGCCAGACACAGCACACCTTGACCTGTCTCCATCACCGTGGTTCAGCCTTCCCACATAAGGGATCATTGTCTGCCTCTAATTTGCTGCAATTTCACACCAAGAAATGAATGCCAATGTTCCTACGAAGGGGAAAGTCACCAGTCGTGCAACATCCATTGTCAGATTGAAGCTCCTGGCCTAGCTGGTTGTGACTGGCATCTACCTTGCAATCCCTTCATTATTACGTCTCAAGGTTCACCCCATACTTAAGGAAATTCTCCCCTCCCTACAAGAGGACACAAAGCAGAGTGGACCAGTTTGTGTTCCTCAAGGCACACTGGAAAGTCAGCGGTGAGCCCAGGAAGGGTTGTGCAAAACTTCTCAGGAGGAGAAGTTACAGTGTCCTCTCCCCCAGCTCCGAGGCTTCACACTCCAGCAGCATGTTCCCGGTCTGCCTTGCACATCTGTTGAACTAGGGTAAAACTGGACACTGCAGAGCTATGGTTGGTGTCACCAGGGTAAGTCACTGCTGGAGAGGTCCCTCCCTGCTGTAAGAGAAATACTCATACACACTTCTCTCTCTCTGCTCACGCATCCTGCCCTCGTGATAATGGCACAGTTAGAGGCAAAGCCTGTTATGAGGTTGTCACCTCTCCTCTTCTTGCAATGTCCAGAAGTCCCAAGGCTGGTGGCTACTGTGCCACCCTATAAAGGCAGAGGAAGGGCTGGGGCATCCCTGATAGACCACCTTCACACAGTACCCCCCCAATCACCATACTTTGGAGCAGCATAGGCAGCTTTACCTTTCACGAGCACTAACTGAAGAGCTCCAGCAGAGCTGGCGGCCAGCTTGGCTGCAAGAAGAGTTAACTCGGTGGAAGGAGGCGGAGGAATAAAAGGCCTTCCTTTCTCCGTTTGTCAGGTAACAGGTCACACACGCTTGCAGACAGATCCCAAAGCCTGTCTCTACTCTCACATTTCCTCTCTTCCTTTCCCTGACGCTTTCCTGACATATCTTCTTGTGCACTTCGCTCAGCTTTTGAAGTAACACTCCTCTCTGCTTGTTCTCCTTCCCACTCCTTGTCACTGAAGTCCTGCTGCTGTCATCACACTCCCATCAGACTTCTCCTTTCAACTGTGCGTTTCCACGCTGTCTCTCCCAACTGTCACATACGCTTCTGGTTCAAACATCTGTTCCTCCCCCTCCCAGGGAAGCTGCTCCAAAACAAGTTGCTTTATGTCTGAATGGCAGGGAGGATAGATTTGGTTGTACATGTGGCACTACACGACCATCACGCTGCCAAGTGAAAGGCTCCTCTTCTGTGATTTGGTGACATCAATTCCCAGGGCTCCAGGCTTAGGACCTACTTACTCTACCAGGAAGAAGAGTGAGAAGCCTGTTTCTTTGCACCTTACAGCCTGGTTGCTCAGGGCTAAGCCTCTGCAGGAAAGCAAAGGAAGGGAATACTTTGCTGCCCTGCACAGAGGGAAGGTCTGCCTGACCATTCTCTGTTACAGGTAAAGGAATGCCCATGCAAGAATGTATCAGCCCAGCGGAGTACCAAGAGGCCAGCAAGGAACTGACAAATTATAGGAGCATTGTGGCTATCCAGAGCCTAGTAGTTGGTGTTGCCTGGTGATCTCAAAGGTCTTCTGTCATTGCAGATGAGTCTAAGGCTAGTTCCAAACTCAAAGTGGGGGTAACCCAGGCAGCATGGTCAGCAAGGTATCCTGCACAGTCTCCCAGTACCACGGAGCTCAGAGGCAGAGCACACCTCCAGGTCTGTGCAGAGGCCACAACGGCCCCACTGCCTGCACGCCCAGCTCTGCTAGCAGCCTTGGGCTGCCCAGCCTCACTGACACCATCAGGAAAGAGAACAAGTGGTCTCTGGCCTGCTACTCGCTCTGTCCCCATGTGCTGGCTGGAGGCCAGGCCCCAAAACAGGTGTCAGAACTTAGAGAAGAAGGTTCAGAGAGGTTTTATCAGCATTGCTAAGTTCTGCCCATTGTGAAGAAACAGAAATGTAGCTTCTATTCTATTCCCTTTTCAGCTGCTTATAAGTTTTTCAAACAGATTCCTATTCAGGGTGAAATGTTCAGTGCCTGGTCTCAGATCAGAGATGATTTCTTTTATTTTCCCCTACAGGAACTGTGAGCAAAATACTAAATGGAGTAGATTTGGAGTCTGGGGAGCATGAGCAATCAGATATATCCCCCTTGTTCCCTCTGATACCATATGTTCCAGTTGGAATTTTTACACTTGCAGACTGGTAACTCATAAATGGTAGAGATGATAGACCTCAAATGTTCTCATTGAGAGGCAGAAAATAAATCCAGATTTAACAAAATAGTTGGTTCAATACTGTTACAATGAGTTTAAAGAATTCTGATAATGCTTTCCCCTTCCATCGTGTCCCAGGAAAGACAAGCACACACATTTTATTTCAATCTCTGTGCTATAATTTTAAGGATAGCTGACAAGAGGTGGTCTTTGTTAAGATGCATCTATTTGCTTTGAAATTCAAAGAAGTTCAGCACTTGG
The DNA here is from genome assembly GCA_013400855.1 of Buphagus erythrorhynchus. Lineage (NCBI taxonomy): Eukaryota > Metazoa > Chordata > Aves > Passeriformes > Sturnidae > Buphagus > Buphagus erythrorhynchus. The sequence goes on from VZTT01056166.1 coordinate 45,496, forward strand.
AGGCTGCCAGAAATCCCAGACTTACTATTCAAGGAACTTTTGAGCTGTGCTGTCAAACCCATCAGAAGTCTGTACATTCAACAGCTCCCATTCAATGCACTTTTGTGCTCATTTACAAACTCTACAGTGGAATTCCTTGAAGCTTTACTCCCCTCAACTCAAAACTCACTTTAAAGCCAGAGAACCCCAGCGCTCTTGTAAAGGCATGTTTGGAAACCCAGCCTTACAGAAGCAATGGCAGCCTGATCATCCTCACTTATTTTTTCAGCAAGGTCACTTAAAATGTCACAGTCTAGCTGATTTTTTACTTCAAAGTCAGTCCTGCAAACTCCAGGCAAGCTTCAGATAACCTGTTAATACCCTGCATGTTGGTATAAATGCAGAAGTTATAAGACACAATGACCTTTAAGCACTGATAGTTCCTGATCATAAGTGCTCCATCATGATGAGATTCATGTATGCACCATAACCATAGATGGTTATATACATTATCTTTTCCAGGGGCCAGGTTTATTAAGGGAGACAATATCATCCCTATTTCCTTCTCCCATTCCCACTGCACAGCACAGATGTCCTTTTGAATGTGATTGGGGAGACACTGGACAGCTGCCCAGCCCATCCTGCTTCCCCCACTCCATCCATGGTCCCATTCACAGCCGAGAGAGGCACTACTGATAGCTCACATGTATTTAACAACTTGGGCAGCAGGTGACTACCAAAACAGTCTAGCACATTGTGGCATAGTAAAACAGCATACAAAAATCACCCTGTTTGGGCAAAGAAGTCTCCTGACCTGGAACTCAGCACACACCAGGGCTGGCAGACCAGCCAGGAGGCAAATGATGGCTCTCTTCCAATCCCACTGAACAAAGTGACCCAGCAGCCACCTGGAACACAGCAAGAGACAAAATCTCCTTCAAGCAGCTCCCAGCCTGTTCTCTGCCTCCATAGCATCTGGCACGAGCTACTTTAACCTCAAGCTCCTAATCTCTTTGATCTCCCAGATAGTTATGTACCTTAATGATTCATGATTGTTACTTGAGTCCCACCTGCAAGCAGGGAAGCCTCCAGACCGGCCTACAAAGGTTATGGGATAACTATGGGCTCACTTCCCTAACCCCTCCTGGGAGCTACTTCCTTACACCAGTCTCACAGCATGGTAATTCTATTAAGTGCTATGGAATTAATCATGATTCATGCCAGCTGAAAGGAGAGAATAACCAAGTCCTGTATCCTCACTTCCTGAGTTATGGGTACTGCTCTAATCTTGCTCATACTCTGAAGTGCTTGATTCCAGCCAGGTTGTTAGAATTACTTTGTGCTTGTACCCTTAAGCTCCAGTCATTCTTTGCTGTAATTCCTTGCTGTGGCTTCTGGAAAAGTGTTTTTCTCCCTCCACTCCCCACAATAAATGAGTTTGTCACTTGAAATATATTGCCAATGTGTTACATGTCCCACAGTGTTTGTGGTTATATCAGAAGTGTTGTTTATAGCACCATAATTCAGCAATACCTTGATTACAAGAGAGATGGTGGTGTAACTCACTGTGGCTTGAGAGAATATTATTTTTCTTTTCCTTTAATATAAAATGTTAATTTTCAGTCAATACACTGAAAGAAAAGGGTGTAATTGTTGCCCTAGTAACCAGCTGTCTCGTAAACCATAAGATGGTAGAAGCACAAGGTGTTAATTGTTCCAAGTGCTGCTTGCAGTCAGGGGTAAAAGCTAGAAGGGGAGAGATCACAAGAAACATCTGGGAAGATAAAGTCAGCTGGTGTCTGGTTGGAGAAAGCCTAGCAGGTAGGGCCAAAGTAAGAAATACCACTGCCACCAGAGGTGCAGGATGAGTGGAATTGTGGCCACACGTGAAAGAGTTACTGAGTGAAACCTGCAAGAGAACAGCACACCCTGGAAGCTTGATAGGTTTTTACCAGGCACACTGAGAGTTCAGCACTCCATCACCACAGGTAGTAGCTCTTCCTGACAATGCTCATTCCCTTCTCCTGATCAAACTCATCTCCATCTACCCTTCTGCTCTGTGTCCTGATGTCTCGGTATGCTCTGCTCCAGAAGGTTCCTTCCTTCAGCATGAATTTAGGCTTGTCCTTCCTGTCACACACCTACCTGGGTTGCAACACACCTTCACTGCCCTGCTGAGCCCTGCTCTCCAGCTCTTTGCATGGCACAGGTTGGCACAGCACAGTACCAACCTCTTGCTGGATGTTCCTGCACTTCAGATAGCAAAGCTGCATTTTAAGTGGGAACTGTGGGAAAGACTGAAAAATAAAGAAGAATGAGTCTGGTTGGGTAATTAGATAATAAAATTGAAGGCTCTGGAGTTTAGCCCAGAAATATAACCCAGTATATGTGGCTGGCTTGCCTGCTCACTCTCCTACTGCTGGCAGCACTGTCTTAACCCAGCAAGGAGATCTGTCCTTCAGGGTCCAAACACAGAAATGCATTTGTATAGCACAGAATCAATGGCACAAGATCAATTCTGCCCTCTACCAGTGTCCCAGCAACTGGATTTACTCCCTGCAGGTGACACAGGGCTGCAGAGAGGTGCTGCAGGACTCAAAGTGGCCATAGGGGGATTGGGCACTGGAACAGGCTCCCCAGGGAAACAGTCACAGCACCAAGCCTCACCGTTCAAGAAGCATTTGAATAATATTCTCAGGAACACGGTGTGATTCTGGGGCTGTCCTGTGCAGGGTCAGGGGTTGGACTTGATGATCCTTGTGGGTCCCTTCCAACGCAGGATATTCTATGATTCTATGAACTCTCCTGCATATCTCCTGCCAGTAAATACTACTGCGGCTCTGTAGAGGGTGGTGTTTCAGGGTAAAAAGGGCAGCAGAGCCAGTCTGAAAGGAAAACTGGGGGTGGTTATGCTTTCTGGAGTGACTGTTTTCCTAAATTCAGTTTTCAAATTGCTGCAGAGCTGAAAAGCAAAGCAAAGGCAAGTTCTCTTTGACTTGAGAAATCCTTCAAAAATAAAGCAAACTCATTTTGAAAGGCATTTTGTCAGCTGCCCTATTTTTAGGATTGACTCCTACAGGTCCTTCCTTCAATGATAACAGTTTTGCCTGAGCAATGACTAGGGACTGCAGAATTCAGGCTTTTAATAAAGCAATTGTGTAATTAAAAATAAATGGGTCTCTAGTGTCACTATTTAAAAGAAACTTAGATCAAATAAGGCATTTCTTTCTTTTTGGTTTAGTCTGCTTGGATCATGCAGAGCTTTAATGGCGCAGTCACAAATGTATTTAAAAGGCCTCTTAGTTGCTGAGAGGAGCCCCAGGAGAGGGCTATTAACTGGCCAAATTAGGCTATTTATTTCTGTGAGTTTTGCAAGTTTGAAAAAGAGAGGCACATTTTCACTTAGGAGAGTGATATTTCAAATAGGTCACAGGAAACTCTGGCAGGCAGAGAGCAAAGCAGAGTGTCAGCAGGAAAACATTAACCAGAGACATTTTGCAAGTGTAAGTCGACATTTGAGTTCATAATGGCTTCTGAAGTCCATTCAAAAATCTTTCAGTGAACATAAAATAGGGGCAAGGCACTGCAGCTATGCAGGAGTCCCAGCCTGATCCTGAATGCCTTAAAAATGGCAGAGCCATGACTAGGGTGCTGCTGTGAGAGAGCCCAGGGCTGCCAGTACGATCAATGGGACATGTTTGGAGGAGATGGACTCTGCCTTTGGTCAGAAGAGGGCTGGGGCTTACACAGACAGACAGTCAGTCCTGAAACCTCACTGCACCTTTCCTGCCTTTAGCTTTGATTTTGACTCTTAAGACAAACTATGATATTCATTTTCCTCTCACATAGTCACAGTCTGGAGCAAATCAGAGGTGATTTCAGTAAATCCTCTAAACCAAGCTGCATCAGGCACAATATATTTTAAACATGGGTTGGAAAAGGTGCGACCACACCGCCTCTGCAGGCACAGCATCTGCTCATGAATAGTACACCTTTTCCTCCTTTTCACCTTTGCAGACAGAATCAATTACCTTAAAGCCCACTCAGGAATGATTCAGGTGAAATTACTTTGAAGGACTGGTCCACCTCCCATTACCTTCAGCAGCTGAGGCTGAAATTACTCAGGAGTTAAGAAGCCTCTGGGGCAATGTCAGGCTGTCACTGGGTCCTGTCCTGCTCCAGTAGGGCCGGGGTCCTTTGAGCTGCTGCCACACAAGCAGCTGTTGGCACAAGCAACAAGAGCACCACAGCATCCAGATGTAAAAGTTTTGCAGGATGAGGATGAGAAAATAAATGATACAGTAAGATAATAAAAAGCAGCGTTCCTAGAAAGTGAGGTCTAATGGGTTCCTCTTGGTGGATTATAAATCCAGTAGCCATACGTGTTGTAAGACAAAACCAAAGTTAAAGAAAAAGTAACTACATGCCTATTAGAGCAATCTTCCTCAAGTTCTTTTCCTACATAAATTAGGTAATTGAGGACTCAAAATAATAGCATGTCTGATGCTGTGACTGTTGCATCAGTGCTTCCATCAGTGAATAACCAATCTCTATAAAGACACCTTTCTGTGACTGTGGTGGGACAGGCTCTCAGTAACACATTCTCCTCCTGTGTCTGGGTGACCAAGAAGAGCTGTGGGTGCTTTGTGCCCGGAGTTTTCACAGGACTTCAGGTTTTTTACGATGCAGACAAGCCAGTGGTTCATTGGATCAGAATAAGGGAGCTAGCACTGGTGTAATGGGAGGCGAAAGGGAAATTTGGAGCACACAGCTTCACCAAAAACCTTGTCAGTCGATACACAAAATGTCAGACAGACCTGACCTACAGCTTTATTCTTCACATAATTATTGTACTCTGTCATACTAGCATAAAACAGCTCATTCCCCCCTGAACCAACCCAACCAAAACCAGGAGGGGTTTCTGGCCTGGTGAGACCTTGTCCTGCACTGTAAACAACACTGTACACTCAGCAAGAGGAAACCAGAGGTAGAGAGAGTCCCTACAGCTGTGTCATAGAAGAAACCCCTGCTCCAACCCATATGGCATGTGACATGGTGGGCACATTTCTCAGAGGTGAGGAGGGAATTTATAAGTACAGAGAAAGCACAAACATATTGCTTGTTTGTTTGGCATGAAAGAAGCTATAAATAGTGTGACAATTGTCTCCAGAAACCCAGGACAACCTCTGCCTTGATTAGCAACCACACACTGTCCCTTTGGACTTGACTGATGCCATGCAGGTTGCAGTCACTAGCTCAGCTGGCTCAGTTGTCTTTTATTGCCTTTAAAACTGCCGTAGCAAAAGCTACCTTTTCAAAGGGGGGACAGAGGCTGGTTCTCTGCCTCAGACAAACCTGCTGTAGCTCCAGTGCTGGTCATCATCCAGTTGAACAGCAGAGTTGTCCAGCTGGACTCTGTGCCTGCTTCATGGTGGTAATTTTTTCAGATCTATTCTGTGTATTAGCTTAGCCCGGCAATATTTATTTAGCAGATAAAACTTTGATGCTGCTCCTGTAGAAATAGTTTGCAATATATTAACAAGACTGTAATATTAGTCAAGAGCATTTTTCATGTGCCCCCAAATATTTGGTGTAAAAGAATCACCAGATGCAAGGCAAATTCAGCCCTTTTATGACAAGTTAACCAACAGGTAAAACAAAAGGATGAGGGTGATAGGGCATACCATAAACCAGTCTCTCCTCCAAGACCTTGCAGCTCACAGCTTGCTGTCTATAATGCATGCAAGGTTTCAGCTTAAAACAATTCAGTATGATCCAAATCCATCCAAACACAAAGAAATAATTCATCCTTTTCCCATGGATGGGCACAAAACAAGCCATGCCAGAGTGCCATCCAGGGACAAATAGGTGTTTCTTGTTCAATGCATCTGTATGAACTTGCACCACCTGCCTGGTTGAAGTGGGGCTTTCAGGAAGGCCTGCAAAGATTTGGGTCACTTGCTTTTCCTAAACCACACATCCCATTGCTCCCCTCCCAGGCACAGCCATAGACATCAGAGCCCATCCAGCACCAGTCACAAAACAGCTCCTCCTGGTCCCATGCAGGGGGAGAGGAGCCTCTCCAGCAGCTGGGTCACCTTCTCCAGTGAAGGGCAAAGACATTCCTTATGGTGATGGGGGACTGGCAATGCTCACTGAAGAAACCTCCCCCTGGCCTGTTTTCTTTCTTTCTCTGTTTCCCCATTCAGGAAAAAGCTTCTGTCACAACAGCTGCTGATTCATTTTCTGACTTGGTGCCGAGCATGCCAGACATAACATTTGTTTGCTGCCAAAGTGGTAAAAACAATGAGTTACCAGCTCATTTTTCTTCAGTTGATTTTGTGGTGGGGGGAAATAGGAGTTTTAATTAAAATTAGATAAGAAGTAGAATAAATCCACTGAGATGCAAACAGCAATGGTCCTGAAGGCAAGAAAGGGCAGAGCATCTGAGGAGGTGCAGGAACCATCACTAAACAAATGAAAACAAGGGAGTCCATGGTCAGTGGTGAGGGACTCTGTGGTCCCTTGCTGCCCTTCACCAACTTCTCATCTCTACACTTTCCACCATCCAGATGTCAACAGCTTCCCAGACCAGTAACTCTCAGATCCAATACTTTGCCTTCCAGTCTGAGAGGAGAGACGCCACCTAAAGACAGCTCCAGTGAGGGCAGACAGGTATACTGGTCTTTGATGCTTTCCATCTTTCTTCCCTGATTTGTCTTCTGTGATGGAGAAGACATTTATTTGCTTCTTAAAACACTGACTGACAATTTGCTCAGGAGAGAGAATCTACATCCAACCCACATTTTGGAAGGGTTCAGGGCAGAGTGACTGGACTGAAATTTTGGCTTGCCAATTATACACTAGAGCCAAGTCTGGCTCCAATGAGTGAAAAGTCATGGTAACCAGTGTAAGGGTGAGGACCTGCTGTGGAAGAACCATCCAAAGCCGTTATCCCAACACAACCATTATAATTTCATCTGATGATAAAGAAAAGGCTAAATCATTCAAAGGCTACAAGAAAGATTTTTAAGGCAGATGGGGAACAATCATTCCACAGGTGGAATGTGGCTGTGTGGTCAAATACTACAATTCAAACTAAGGATTCATCAAGGACTATTTATCTAATGCCTGGTAACCTCTCCAAACATATGAAGAGGAAAAGCTCATTTTTATACCTCGCAAGCTCCTGCATTTTTTGCTTTTAATAGTTGTCTGCTCTCTTCATCTGAGGGGAATACAAAGAATGGCTATTTGCAAATGCAAAACTCAAGATCAAGGTGTCATTCTTGTTCACCAGAGAAAATAAAATAGACACTAGAGAAGCTCTTTAGAAGGAAGGATTTTCAAGAATACCAAATGAGGCACCTAGATACCACCAACAAGCCACTGAAAAAGCTATCCACCTTCTTGGAATATTTTTGGAAATTCACCTCATTATGTCAACTTGTATTCAGAACCTGAAAGGAGTATTTTCACCACCATACTCTCACAGAATGGCAAAGAAAGGATTTAAGAGGTATCTTATGATCTCCGCTATACAACTAAACTATTCTTTCCTTGACTTGATCTACCTGCATCACTTCACAGGTCTTGTACAAACTGTCTCCTTGGATAACATTGCTAAAATACGTCACTTTAGCAAAATATAAATGTTTAAGAAAATCTCAAGTTGCTCTCTCAACCAACCATGTTACAAGAACACCACCAGGAAAGGTTTCTCCCTCTCTCATGACCTTTTGCTGATTCAGATCTCATAGAAAGCAATGCTGCACTGCAGAGCAATGCTCAAGCTGTGGATTGACATACCTGACCATCCAGAGACACCCTGCCCTTCTTGGCTTCAGTTGGACATGTAGTTTCTCAGCACCTTTCAAATTAAGTCTAGAAACTAACACATTAAATTGTATTGCTGCATAAGGACCTTCATTTCTAGTCTTTTATTAGCAGGAATGATATTGCCATTCTATACACTAGTCCTATTTTTGTAATACTATGGTTCATCAGAAGTTTTTATGTTAATACCAAATCAGAAATAATACACATGTGATTCATAATAATCTAACTGAATGGCTTCACTGAATGGCTGCACTGAATGTATTGTAAGAAATTCTGGTTAGGCAAGAAACTCATTAAAAAAATAGTGACTACCATTATCCCACAGCATGTATTGTTCTACTGGAAAGCTTCCTGGAGTAGTTTCTTTAATTAGCAATTTGATATTTTGAAATAGTATGATCTCCACAACACACAATTTGTAACACAGACTTGGCTGGCAAAACAAAGGAAAACAAGCAATCTTTTCAGAGTTTGCATCTCTAGGGCATATCTTGTCATTTGCTGCTGTATATATGTATATAACATGGTGGCACTGTTCTTGTGGGATTTTGATTCTTTAAAGTTACTTAGATAAAGAGCTTTTTTATTGGAACATTGTATATTGTCATTTTTTTTTCCTTTTTTAGAAAATCCACATAAAATATTTGCATAACTTTGGGCTATTCAAATAGAAGACATTGACCCCAGCTGTGTTCTAGTGAATGAATCATTTATGTAGGAGCTCATTGCACAGAACGTATGGTATTTTATCTTTGCTGGGCTTCTGCCAAATACAGTCTGTAACAATTTTTCCCCTTTGCCACATTTACTGCTTGATATCCTTTAAAATATACCAGCTCCAAGTGCAAGAAAGTAAAACAGATTCTGTCCAGCTCTGGCTGAGAGCTGTTTGTATGGATACCCCTGTGCTGGCATTGAAGTGCCCTTGTTTTTGGAGAACATTCATTCCAGATCTGAGACTCTCCTTGCACTGACTGCTTTTAATAAACACTGAATCAAAGTTAATTTAAACCTACAGGGAACTGCAGAAGCCCAGGAGCAAGGAAAAACAGGGATCCTCTTCATAAACAACATAGGAACTGCCCCAGTGAAAGAGAGAAGCTTCCACTGCCTTGAACATCCCAAGCTCTGTACCTGCAGGGAAAGCCTGAAGGTAGTAAGGGAGCATGTTTCTGCCACAGCTCTGCTCAGTTACAGCTATCCCCCAGGTATCACTTAAGTAGTATCTGGGCAAGACATATTTCTGCCCAGAAGGGCAGGGAAAAAGATTATTTCATTAAGTGACTGAGGCACTGCATGGCCAAAGCCAGTATTACACCAGGTTTGATTTGAAACGAGATGTTTCAAACCAGAGGTAAGCGAGAGGTCAGACTCTCTCAACACTGATCTCCCAAGGGAGAGGAGATAAGGCAGAGTGCTAAGATTTCCATGCTCCCACATGAATAGATAAGGTCTGAATGAGCAGCCTCATCTGTAGGCTGCTTCCCTAAGTGTTTTTCATAGCTTTCACAGGAAACCCTCATACCTTTCTACACTGAATCACATAATTATGGTTTCCACAAGAAATTCAGAGCAGGATCTCCTCCCACAAAATTTCCTCTCACCTGCTTTCCTTTCATCACCAAAGATGACTATTTGTCAGCACTACCTCTACTGCTGAAAGAGTTCACAAGCAGCTCAATTTAGCAGCCAGAGTCAAGAATATTTCCCCATGCACAAGCTTCTAAAACATGTCTATGTACGGCATGAGCATCTCCACGAGGAATCATTCATTCAGGATGCACTTGGAGACTCGATGTGCTCTCCCTGCTAAGCAAGGAGCTTCTTTTACAACGGACAGCCTCCATTAGCACAAGGTTACCTTCCAGTTTCCCAGGAAAGCCTTGCTCAGATGGAGAACTGGTAGCAGGATGCAGCCCCATTAATCTCTGCCATCCCAGTTCCTCATACCTGAGCTGTTCCCTGTCATAGGAAGCTCCCTTGCCATTACACCCTCCCACGTGCAACAGGAGCATAATAGCCTAGTTAAACCTGACCCTGGGTAAACTCCAAATACAGACAAGACAATGTTCTGAATTAATTCATCTTTCAGCAGCAGATTATTTCTGATGTGAAATGTTTGCTCCCATTACCTCAAAAAAGCAAGCTAGAGTTTATCACAGCTTTGCAAGTCCCTCCTGAGAGTCACCCAAGAACCTGCGCTGACACAGGTGCCAGTGTTCCAGACTTGAAAGTGTTGCTATAATTACATGTTACAGTTGTCTAAACTCCAGTTTTGGTTGCTCCTAACTTCATCTATAATAATTGTTTAGGCTGAAAATTTTTCCAGCTGGATTCAGCCTCAGGCTAAACTCTTTCATTTTGGCTGAAATGACTTGTGTCTCTCCCAAGAATATATTTAAGGAAAAATACTCTCTTTTGCCCCTGTCAAAAGGGCCTTTTTGTAATTTACTGAAATGTTCTCACAGCTCCATGCTTCTAAAAGCAGCACCTTGAAATACTGGCAGATTTGACTGCCAGTATATGAAACACATCTCTTCATATTGTCAGAGGGAGAGAAGGATCACAATTTGGCCGTTTTCAGCCTCAGCCTTAAATATATGCAAACATGTATAGGTATTTATATACATACATACAGAAACACACACATATATATTTAACTCTGACTACTCTCAGTGCTGAGCAAGCTTGGTGCTCTACTGTGCCAGACACACCAGTGAGAGGACACACAGAGAATCCATCAGACACCAAGGACACTTCAGCTACAGGGCCTGATAGAGCTTTCACTGCAAACGTGCCCTTTGGTTGCAGGTTCTCTGAGGTATCAGGCCAAAATAGAGCTGGAAGCAGGTCAAGCTGTGCAGGACATTGATACTACATCTTAGTGAACACAGGAGAAGCAGTTTGTGAAAGAGCCTGTGATGAGCCTGACCACAGCGCAAGGTCTGAGCTGTAGGCAGTGAAGATAACCCTGGGTGCACATGGAGCAGCAAAGACAAGTCAAAATGTTCAAAAGCAGTTCAGTAAATAGCTTCTACTCTGAAAACAGCCAGAGGTGTCTCTTCAGAGGTCTGTTCTACAGTGAGACAGAAGTGGAGAAAATAAAAAGCACAACACAATGCAAGGAGGCTGAATACAATCTGCATGAACAACCTAAAGTTTCCTTCTTCAGGAATATCTGAAGTTGAAACCTTATGACAGGCTAAAGACATTGTACCCACTTTCAGAAGGGGTACACACCCAGTGATTTCTGGCCATGCAGAAAATAGGCAGAAAGCACATCTGGCTGCAGAGAACAAACCCTAAAAACACAAGAAGTCTTGAAAAATGTGAACAGAAAAGTGAAAATTACTTCATTAAATTTTTTACCAATGCGATAGGGTCCAGAGATGTCATTAGGAAAAAGAAACCCCAGCACACATCTTCCTCTGAGCTAACCAGGAAAGCAAAATGGCCCCACTCTAACTAAGAAATTATAACACTTATAGACAGTTCTTATTATTCTGTGAACATGAGTGAGTACAAGTGAAAACGGTGCACAGATGGGCCAGCACAGAAGCAACAGAAGTGCTGTGATATTTACAAGAGGGGAAAAAAAAATCTTCCTTTACAAGTGTAAATATAGCAGAGAAATCATCTGCTTGCAGCACAAACTAGGCTTTGATGTAGCAAACTGGGAGGGTAGACATTGCATCTGGAAGACAGTAGGCTCAAAGCACTGAGCTTTTCCAAGGAGTCACAACACACACAAACATGTCAGACACACAGACCATTTTATAGTCTTCATGCAACCAGCAGCAAGGGGCCAAGCACTGTCCCAGGCCAGGGAGAGATGCTGAGAATGAAAGAATTGTGGTGAGTACTGGCTCTAACAGCTGGAAAGAGCATCATGACAGCCCTACCAGCCTGGGCTCTGGTGCACTGCCCATGACACTAGATATGCAACAGCTTAAAGACACACAAATCAAAGCTGGTGGTGTTCTGCATGGAGCCAAGAAAGCAGCACCTGAAGCACTCTGTCCAGCTCTAGGGGTCCTCCGCATAGGAAGGACATGGACCTGCTGGAACAGGATCAGAAGAGGGCCATGATGGTGACCAGAGGGAATAGGATACAGGGAGACCTTAAAACACCTTCCAGTACCTAAAGGGGCTACGAGAAAGATGGAGACAAACATTTTACCAGGGGCTGCTGCGATAGGACAAGGGGTAATGGTTTTAACTAAAAGAATTGATTTTAACTAGATGCAAGGAAAAGGGTTTTTTTACAATGAGGGTGGTGGAACACTGGCACAGGTTGCCCAGAGAGGTCGTTAATGCGCCATCCCTGGAAATATGCTCTGAACAACCTGATGTTTGGACTGAACTAGATGACCTTCAAAAGGTACCTTCCAGCCCAAATCCTTCTATGATTTTTGGGGCCCTCAGCCTCTTACAGAGCAGCAATAACACAGGAGGTCTTTTTCTCCAGCCTCTCTCTGGTCTCCCCCCCAGTGCACGCTGCTCAGTTCACAGCAAGAGCATGGGGCTGAGCTCTCCAGACTAATCACATTCCTCCCCACATGTCTTCCCCTCACCTGTAAAACAGCAGTAACAATATTTACACTTCTGCAGTTGGCTCAAGATGTGGGGATGAAAACTTAATTATCATCAGTGCTGTTCATCTGTGAGTAACAGCTCACAGCCCGACCACAGCAGAAACTAATCAAGCCCAAGGAGCCCAGAGTGGAGCTGCAGGAGACAGCACAAATATCAACCCAGTGATAAAAAGGTGTGGCAGCTTTGAATGGGAGAGAAACAGCTTCCCCATCACTTATGAACTTGTTTATAGTGAATTATCACAGAATTTCATAATGGGTTTCCAGTTTCCAGGTCAGGCAAACTCCTGCCACTCAACTGCTCTGCCCACTGACTCTGCAGTGACACACATACTTGTGTTCTATGGAAAAACAATTTTTAAACAATAAATCCAGCCTGCCAAACCTCTTACCTCTCCCTGGTCCTTCTAACAACTTTTGTGGGTTTGTGCTACATTGTCTCACCCTTTAAAACCGTTTTTTCCCCCAGTATTGTGAGAAAGACCCAAGCACAGCAGGAAAAATTAATTGATGGAGCAGACAGCTATTCTGCCATCAAATGAACAAAATTAAATAGTACCAGAGACTTACACTTATAGTCACCCCTAAGTATTTCACATGACAGCAGCAGCGAAAACACAGTCCAGACTGTTGTTTTAATGTTGATAATATTCCAAAATCCACACACTTAGCAATTTCTCAGTGGAAATAAAACCTTTGACACCAGTAGGAATTCTGTCTGGACATGAAAGCTGGTTGTTAAATTGTGATCCAGCAATAAGAGTCTATTTTGATTGTCAGATGTTTAGCATCATTCCCTTCTACGCCTGCCCAGAGCACCTGGACTGACAAGCAGAGGACAAAACTTCAGTGGAATTGTGTTAGACATGAATACATCTGTGCACTCACGTGCTTTCTGCCAAGGCTCGTGCTGGTGAGCAGTTCTCCACTACAGGCAGGGTTTATTTATACTTTGCAATCACCTTCCAGCAGCTGGAGGGCTGCCTGATGTGTCAGCCCACTCTGCTGCAGAGCGTTGGTTTTTTGCATCTCAGCTGATTTGTTACTGCTGCACACATCCTGCTTGGATGCTGACCAGGACTGGGCACTACAAGGCTGCTAATTTCCCCCAAATCATGAAGATGTTAAGGAATATAGGGGGAGGGAAGGGGAGAAGGAAACAGTTATGATACAGAAAAAGTAAGAGGAAAAAGAGTTAAAATGAAGACAGGAACAAAATTCAAAGGTGCACAAGTGTGAGATAGCATCACTTCAGGCATATGTCAAAAGAGTGACAGATTTTCATTAAGTCAACAGTAAAACACCCACCAGCTCTGGTTTCTGTTAGCCCTAGAGTTTTGCTGCACTTGCAGAACTTCCCTACCGTGCAAATTCAGGTGGACAGAGGCAGCTTCACCTGCAAATGCAAAGTGCTTTAGCTTCAAGGTCTGGGAGGCACCTAGCTAGGAGGAAGGACATCCTTACATCATGGTGAGAGAATAGAGAGGAGAGTTGTCTCATGGGAACTAATGTATTGACTAATTTGTTACAAATAGGGTGTTGTTCTTGGTTTCAATATATGGTTGGCTAGTGGCTAGCTATATATATGGTTCTGTTCCTTATCCTCGTTATTGATTGGATCCTGTACCCTCCACCCCATCTATATACCTCTACTTTCTGGGTTTCAGGGTCTTTGGAAGTTTTCCCTTGTACCATGCAGTCTCTACATTTGTTATTATTACATTAAAAGTTCTTTGTTTCGAGGCAACTCCATCATTCCTGTCTCTATATTTACACCATGGACTTCCCGGCTGGCCCGGTTCTGTTGTGGCCGCCCACAGCAGTCATACTCTATGACATCAGCAGTAGAAACAACTGGGTTTGTCAGCAGATAACCTCATTCAAGGGTGGGTTGAGTAACCCCTTCCACACGTGTCACCATTAGGGCCAAGAGCAGGCATCAGGTCACAGACTCCATATGGTGGAGATTAGCCCAAGCACAACAGAAGCCGTGGGAAAATGATCTGAATTTTATAAATTTTTCCTGGTTTTAAGTCACACATAACAGCACCTAATATTTGTCCCCAGAGTTTGATAAAAAGAAAATTAAAAGCATCAAATTCATATCCATCCAGCTAACATGGTAGAGATCACCAGCCTGTAGTGAGGAATGGTCCCAGAAAGGGAACATCTGCGCATTCTTGGAAGAATTTCCCCTCTCCAGCATCTGGGGTTCTTAATTCCCTCTCATTTACAGAAGATTCACAGAGAAAGAACATGACACATGCTTTTCAATAGGACTTTGAACCTGTAACAATGATATAAAATTACTGCCCAATTACAAAATTTTGTGGTGCGGTTAAAGAAAACCCAAACAAACAATCCACATGCAATAACTTAAGAATAAAATATTAGTTTCTTTTTTGTACATAACTTTTATTATACTCAATGGAACTTTTCCATTACAGGTAGAAGGATGAGTAAATAAGCAAACCCTTATTTACGAAAGAAGGAAAACATTGTCCAAGGGAGAGTGCATGTTAGATTGAGACTATGGTAATTTCCTAGGACTGTATTTAGATGAAAGAGTCTGGGGTTTTTAGTTGATTTGGCCCCAAAAGCCTTCCCAAAGGACATGTATAATTTAGCTGTGATAAGTCTCCCTTAGATTTAGGAGCCAAGAAGACAGACTCATCTCTCTTCTGCAAGAGCCAGCATCCAGAATTTGGCAACACACACTTTCCTCCCAAGCAGTATCAGCCCTGAGTTGTACCTGCTCTTTGCCTTTATACCAACCCAGGCACATAAATCACCCCTGTCCTGTCTGAGAGAAAAATTCCACACAGACACCTCAACTGCCCTGACCCTACCTGTTCTGCTTTCCAATTTCTACACTTTTCAGTCCAAATAAGGCTGCTTTATGCACTGTTTTATTACCTCAGGTAATACTGCATACTCAGCAACAGGAACAAAGACACTGGTGAAAGGAGGCTTGTTTGTCTGCGGGTTTTGGGGTTTTCCCTGTAAAAAAAAAATTCTCCTCATTTGTAACTATAAACATTCCTTACCAGCCCTCACCTCAGTCAGCCAAAAATCACATGAGGTCTTTCTGAAAAACTAAGTTCTGTGCAATGAGGTTATTAACTGCTGGGAAAGGGAGAAAAGCTTTTTTACAGCTGTTAATTGATGCACCGAACGTCACCTTACACTCTGTAGCCCCTTTTGGATTCTGCAGACTTCTGGAGTAGGCTAAGAAAAAACAAAAACGTTGGCCAGAGCAGTTAAACTGCTTCTTGAGACATGTTTTTTTAGGGGTTCAGGCCTCAGATTCTCAGCCAGCATTTTCTGTCTCTGGTGGAAATTTAAAAAAAAAAAACAAAAAACCAAACCACACCAACAAACAAAACCACCACCACCAAAACAACAACACCAACAAAAACAAAACAAAACAAACAAACAAAAAAAACCCCAACAAAAAACAAAAAACCAAAAAAACCTCTAAAACATCCTGACATAGGACATTAAAAACAGAAAATACCAGAAAATACTAGGTTTGTCTGCTTTTCAGGAATCCAGAGAACAAATATGAGTTCCTAAGGCATTTGCAAGAGATGTGAATTGATCCCAAATCATCCTTCCATCAAAGATCACAGTTATTCTGAAAAAAGCCAGCAGTGCCTGGCTCCGGATCAGAGTGCTCTCAGATACACACAGTGCTGGGAAGTGGGAGAGGAGCAGCCTGGCCATGCCAACTCCCATTTGGCACCCTGTGAGCCACATCCCTGTGCAAACTCCAGCATGCTCCCACAGAAGGGGAGAGCCTGGTCCACCTGATGCTGAAGTCCCTATCACTGATACTTGAGCCTGACAACACAACAGCTTTAATGACTCTCAAAAACCTTTCACACGAGGACCATAGCTTGTGCTGCTCACTTCAGTTTCAGACAGGTACACAAACCCCTTGGTTTAACCAATTGGTTGTCATCTTGCAGTGAATGAGGCCAGAATTATTTTTCTCTGTTTAATTTGTGTTTCAACATTCTTATTCTAAAACTGTACACGGATATGTGGGTACCAGCAGGTGCATTTCATCAGTACATAAACCATATCCAAACAGTCCTGTTCTCATTCCTGTGCTCCTACAGGAGCACACCACTCCTCACACCCAGTCTGCTGCTTGGCTTCCTTTCCTCTTTCCCTTTTAAATAGCACAGACAGTCGATGAAGAGCCAGGCACTCACCTTGACCCAGACTTGAATCTCCACCAGAGTTTCTCAGCAGAAACAACCAGTTTTGAAATGAGAGAAAATGCTTGGCAGGTGCTCCCAGGGGACTGGCCAAAAATAAATGCACTCTCCAGTTAATTTTCATCTGAGTACTATTAATATATCTCCTTTAAGAGTGCGCCTGAAGCATTTGATTTACACAAGGTGAGGCATTTGTTTGCAGTCACCCGGCAGACCCAGACCCAGCACACAACAGGGAACAGTCAAACGCATTTTAATCACCTATGTAAGGTCCCCACGCTCTCCATTATAGACAAGGGATCTTTTAGGGTGTGATTAACCGTAATTAGGAACCTACCTCTCACCTTTGATTATAGCAGTAGTCTAGACAGCTAGTGTTGGCAGAGAACTGACAGACTTAAAATTACCTTGTACAAATATTCCCCAATGCATCGGTTCTGCAAGGAAACAGACCGGAGGCTCTTCAGGAAGAGAGTTATACCGCGTAATACTCGACACTTGGCAGGCGGTGAGGAGCAGGTAAGGCTGTTTACAGGGAGCTCTACTCAGCCGTGACTTCCACCAGGCAACTCCCTGCATCCAGCACAGAACGCCGCAGGGTGGGCTAACCGGGTTCCGAAGCCTCCGAGCCGCTTCCTTCCGCTCAGCTGCTGGCACTGGACGAGAAAAGTCTGCTGGATGTCAACTCTGGCGTAGCACCAGACCCGGCAGCATGGCGACCCGCCAGCCCATTGCTCAGGAAAACCTACTCCGTCCTTCTGCGCGATAATGCAGCTGTGACTAAAGAGCCCGAATA
This sequence comes from Buphagus erythrorhynchus, assembly GCA_013400855.1. Taxonomy (NCBI): domain Eukaryota; kingdom Metazoa; phylum Chordata; class Aves; order Passeriformes; family Sturnidae; genus Buphagus; species Buphagus erythrorhynchus. The sequence goes on from VZTT01056166.1 coordinate 62,931, forward strand.
TCCTCGAGTCCTGTAGCCGCGGGCTGCTGGGCGGTGCAGGCTAACGGCATCCCTACTACTGCTTGCCTTTTTTTCTTTTTTT